>JAEIIL010001986.1:0-24488 GCA_018905715.1 Drosophila lini | reverse complement strand
TGATGAGTCGAACTAGGGCTTATTTTTTCCGACTGGACTACCTTGTATAATTCTACTATGCCCTTTCCCAGCTCACTTACTCGCACTGTCGTCGCATGTCTCCGCTTGACTAAGTTGTCAACCTGTCTGCCAGCGGATGTCAACCGCCGTCGTCGTTGCATTTATAAGCCTGGCGTTCCAACTAGCATCGCGTGCCCGTCCGATCCGTTCCGATCCGATCTGATCCGATCCGGAGGTACCTGTAGGCCTAGGGAAGGGGACTTGCTCCCTGCTCACTGGGCCGTGGCCCATCGTGGTCATATATCGGCGGCAGCAAGAAATTAAAGATGCACTTTGCCTATCAGCGTGCCTGTGTTTGTTGTTGGCACGGTCCGCTGTCGTCATTTGTTTCTACCTCTTTGTCTGGGGCCCTCGAATGGGTATCTAATACTGAAACTGAAACAGACATCACATAATTAGTCTCTCTAAATAAATCAGCCGGCCTTCCTATTGGGGAAATGGGCCTGGTAAAGAGGTTGCCCCTTCGAGTTGATTTGTTTTCTGGCTGTGGTTTCCACTTTCCTGTTGTTATCGCCGCTTGTCGCTCAGGTGATTTAAGTGTTTTTCTCTGGAGATCCCTGACCAATTTGATGTCTCAATTTCAGCGTCTCTCTTGGAATGATTACCAATGTTTTTTGGAATGATTCTTCTACACTTTCCCCTCCGCAGCCCCGAGCGGCGCTTTCGTTTTGATTCGAATGTAAATTTGGTGAGTCTGGAATTGGTTTTCTATTAAGTGCGGCTCGGTGTTCCTGTTCCCCAATCCAATCCATTCAGATGGGATAAGATAATCTCTTTTTAAAAGCTTGTAAAATGTGCGTCTGGCTGAGGTCTGAGGCCCCGAGTCTGGTCTTCCACTTAAAGCGGCAAACATCAACAATGGCGAGGCGACAACATTACGGCGGTTCATTCAGCCTGTTATCAATAAGCACATTAATTTGATTAATAACCACCTGCAAATCATTTCCACACTACGCCCCACACAAAAGACCTCAAAACTGATAAAAAAAAAAGAGTATATCCTTGTATATGTATCAAGGAGATGGGTTTGTAGGTGTATGGGAAATCTGGCACTCCCCTAAGTAGCGAAAAATGTCAGCAACAAATGCTGATGATGCCCAGATGCGAAGTGCCATTACAGCAGAAGCCACATCAATTTACGCATCGACTCGGCAGGGCAACCCTTTTGCCACTGCTCTCCCGCACACATAAATCGCTATCTTTATGGAATTTTTATGGGCAATCTCCTTGCAGGCATCCCAGCACGACCGCAGCCCCACCGCACGCTCCACTAATACATGGCATCCGCCATCCTGATCCCGATTCCTGGGCAAAAAAGGTGCACGCGACACTTGCGCATCATCATTATGTGGGATGTGGCCTCAGCCGAAGGGAGGCGGCGAAGGCGCTTCTGGCCTTGCCTTGGGTCTGGATCTGGCTCTGAGTCCGGGTTAAGTGGCGGGGTTGCCAAATAAAATTTCCTGCCCCACTGCTGTAGCCTGCTGCTGGCAGTGCAATTTGTTTTGATAACACAAAACCAATCCTCAAAGCACCCGGATTCCATCAGAGTTGGGCGGGGCAGAGGTATGATAGTTAGTGGCGGGAGGAAGGATAACCCCACACCGGCTAATCGCTTTGAGTTCTGCAAAGTTTCCAAGGAAACAGCTGGAAAATTCCTTAGTTTTAAAAAGGTTTAGTACTCATTACTTCCAGAATTTTTTTTTCTAAAAATCTCTCTTAATTAGGTCTTTTGTGACAGCAAGGCCACAAAATAATTATCCATAAGCAAGGTGTTACAGTTTCTATTTGAAATATCCTGTTTAGATCTGCTTGCCAACACCTTGTATGTACGCCAGTTGTTCAGTGGCACACAGTACCCCCGCACGCACTTCGGGAAACTGTCAAAACAAATATGAGTCGTGAAGTGTCAATAGAATGTCAAAGGTCCTAACCCCAACCTGACAGAACGGCGAACCTCTCCACGCGCTAATTGGTTAATGTAAACAAGTAGCAAGCCGATCGAGCCGAGGGCAGAACCGCAAAGGGAACCATGTTATGTTTCAAGTTTCAAGTGTCGACGAGCACGGAAAAATAAACAGACAGCAGGCGGCGGCGGCGGCGATGACGACGACAACGCGCTGAACAAATACTTCAATTAATAAACAGACACGCGTCCATCGATAAATAAGTATGTATGCTCGCACAATATGTTACTTACGTCGTTGTCCCGGACCCCTGGAACCCCTGAAACCCCTGGCACCCCGAATCCAGGCCAAGGGTCTCATCTGCGGACTAGCCCAAAATGGACTGCGGTCTTGAAACCAAACACCGAGCAACCAGATAAAAGCCTGCCTGCCAAGAGCAGAAGACAAGGACTCGGGACATGTCGGCCGAAGAGCATTTTTATAAAAGCACTTTGAGGGTGTCCAGACTATGTAACAAGGGATTATGGAGGGACTATTAAAGGGTACTGAAAATGAGGAATACAAATTAAATGGAAAATTCTAAAAATAATAATAGATAACAAAGTTGTTAGGCCATCAAGGAAAGAAAGGTTTTCGTTCTCTATTTTTAAAGGCAAATAAATCGCAAAAGAGAAATGTATTAATTCAGAAATATAATTTTAAAATATAATCCCATAAGAACTATATTTAAGCACACCAATGATAGACGACTTTTGTTTTGATTTCTTCAAGC
This sequence comes from Drosophila lini, assembly GCA_018905715.1. Lineage (NCBI taxonomy): Eukaryota > Metazoa > Arthropoda > Insecta > Diptera > Drosophilidae > Drosophila > Drosophila lini. Next base: position 21,752 of record JAEIIL010001986.1, on the reverse strand, counting down.
ATAAATATCTTCCCATATATTAAACAAATTGGTTAATGCCCTTCCATATATCCAGCTGAGAATCACCCTTCGCCACTATCCGATAAGCTTATTAGCCAGACTCAAATAGATACCATATACATACCGTCACCGATTTCTAGTCGAGCTCCTAAGCCTGACTATTTGAAAGCAGTTTGGGGTCCATTCACAGTTTCGGCCTGTCGGCTAACAACTTCTTTAAGTAGAATTTATGGCGCGACTCCGTCGAAATGCAGAAAGGAAGGGAAATATTAAAGAGTTGTTGGTAACCTGTCTTCGGATTAAGATTTTATACAAATGTTATCGTTGTTTGGGGCATAATTTGGCAATCATTAAGTAACAGTTAAATTTAAATACTTAACTATACCCGATAATAAACTATAAAAAACGCGAAAAATGCTACAGAAAGTTCTACACACATATATTCATTCGATCCAGATCATTCATAAAGCGCTACAGATGTCCGATTTTCGAGTAGAGAAATACGCATTAAGTTTGGGATATGTTAATGGTCCGAAAGTCGTATCTAATGTCGCATATATATGCTATATATTTGATGGTCCCAATGCAGATGAGTCCGGGAACTGTCTACGATTTTTTAGCTTGTCGCAAATCATTAGCGTAAAGTGTTGATTTTGCATAAATTTTGATGGGACTGTTGTGTTGGATTTAATTTGATTTGATTTGCAAAGCAAGTCTCCCAAGACCTGACTTGGGGCCATGTATTATGCTAATTATAGCTTATCGGCTAATTTGTGTACCATTTTGGGAACTGTGACTCTTTTGCGTGGGCAGACGTTGAACTATTTTACCAAGTAGCCCACAGTTTGATTTGTTAGATTCGCTGGCGGCTTCATAATATCTTTATTTTAAGACTCCATGGTGCCGCGTTTATATACCTGTCAGACAAGTTGATTTAAAACGTGAATATTCGGTGTATTTTTTAGTGCAGAAAAGCCGTTCCCAGCCCCCACTTGAGGCTGAGATTATCTGCAGCCGCTTCTTCTCCTTCATATTTTTTTTGGTCAAAGTCTGGCATCGGAAACTCCAACCGTATCGCATTTTCTTCTATAAATTTCGTTTTCTTTTTGGTTTATCTTTTTTGTTGGTCGCCGTACCTTTCCTGGAGATTGCAAATACATTAACACTTTTTTATGGCTCCGGACTGGACTGCAAACATCCAGCTCCGGCGGACACCGGCGTCAGTGCCTGGCGGGTGGCGAGCTACGGTTTTTCGCATCATTTGCTTGGGAATCCCCTGTATGTTGATGCTACATTAGAGGCAGTGGCGGCGGCTTCTCCGTTTCGCTTTATTTTTTACTCCCGGCCAGAGAGCGTGCGCATCATTGATTTCAATTTGAAGCTCGAGTTGTCGTCTTGGCAGGACCCCGATCCGAACTATCGGCATTAAATGTTATGTGCTGCGCGGACCGTGGCCGTGGTGGCATCTCCTGCTGTCGCTCCCGCTTCTGCTCCTGCCCCTGCTCCGGCTCCATCCACCATGTGTCCGTAGTCGTGTCCGTGCGTTATCTGTTTCCGCAACATGATGTTGCAAAGTGCGGGGCGATGAGGCAGCGACAACGTTGTCGTTCTGCTGATAATGATTATTGAAGTTGCGCCGCACACACGCCGCATATTTTATATATCTATATATATACATATATAGAAAGAGAGAGAGACACGTATATATTTATGATGTATGCGATTTGGTCCAGCTGAAAAATTTCAACGCATAAAAATATCTTGGACCTGGCAGCCATCGGGCTCCCGTCCTCCCAGCAGCAGTAGCTGCTGCCTGTCGTCGACACTGTAGCAAGATGGACTTCCGGTTTCCTGTTTCCGTCTGTCGAAGTTCTTTACTTTTTTCAATGCTCCAACGCACACACTCTCTCGCCCAACACCCTGTCATATGTATAGCAATTTTTATATCGCTCCTGCTCGCCTCCATCTTTGTTGTTGCCGTCTGGTGGGTGGCTGTGTGGGGGCGTGGCATTGGTCGGGGTAACATCCTTGCATCGACATTTGATGTGTCGGCAGCCGCTGCCACTGCCCAGTTGGGTGTGAGTCCTGCGAAACTTAAGCGCAGCTTTCCTAATAAATCGATAAGGGAAAATCAGACTCAGCTGGGATTTATGAAAGGTTTTTCTTACTTATTTTTAAGAATTTATCCTGAAATTCTGCCTCTCTCTTGGCCAGCCTTGAGAAATGCAACCCTTCAGCTGGCTGAGCACCGTGCGAAACTAATGACAATTCGTCTCAAGCACCATTAGAGCGGAGCCCTTGGCCATGACTTTCACAAATAAATGCCGAGAATACCAGACAACATGACGCTGCTGTAACTGTCTGGGATTCCAACTGCAACACCTGCAACCTGCAACACCTCAGGAGCAACAATCAAGGAACGGCAACTGCAATCGCATGCTGTGCAGCGAGCCTCTTTAAACGGGGCGTCTAGCTGTCTGGCGAACTGGCGGGCAGGATTTCGCGCCAGGAGTTGGCCTTGGTGCGAGAACACGCTGAGAACCGGCCAGGAATCTGAGGAACCTCTGGCCATATGTCCAGGCCAGTGGAAGCACTAGACAGGGAGGCGTCGGACATTAGTCAAGGCTCAAATTAGGCTGGTAGTTATTGCTAAATTAAACAAAATACTACATAGTTCAGGTAAATTAACAAACAATCACTGGGAAGGTTACTGAGGAAAATATTTATTTATTTATAAGCTACACATTAAAAGTTAAGAGGTCTTAAGGTTATATATACAAAATAGACTCTCTAACGGAACATTAAGAGATGTAATGTTGCCACACAAGATTCCCTTGATGTTTCCTATCAGCTAATTGTGACTAATAGATCATGTTTTAAAATACCATAGGGCTCAAAATAACAGTCACAGGCTTTAAAGTAGTCCGGCCGGCCTTTTCATTTGCCTTATCAATTAATGGTCACTAATAGATCATAATAGAATGCCATAAAATCAACATAGAAAAGACACTTTTGGCTACTTAAAGATGTAGGTAGTAGAAGCCTTTGTGTGTGGCATGCTTTCAGGCCAAGCGGCGACTGTAAAACCCAATGGGACTTTGTAGATTTTTATTCTCTCCAAATATATAGGGGCTGGGCGATAAGCAAATTTTGATGAGGCAATGCTACAAACTTATCAATGATGATTCGGCCCATTTAATTTGAATTCAATTTTTATAAGTCTTTAATGACCCTTAGAATATTGACAAACCGGACCGAATATAAATGTATATTCCTGAAGAAGGCAAAAAACATATCGAAAATAAATGTTGAACGATATTTTTTATTGATTTTTTACGAGCGCACACTTGAGTTCCAGCCGAAAGGAATTATCACAGACTCCGTAGTGGATTTGCATAATTTTTGGGAGTTGAGTTTTGGGGGGACGGGGTCAAAAGTGGGGCGAGGATCGGTGTTAAACGATTTGTCCGATCTTCGGGGATCAGGCGTGTGATCGTAAAACAAAAACATTTACCAGACAAGAGACTCGATCTTTGTCCGCAGCGAGTTTTGTCCAAAATGTCGACCAAAAAGTCGTAAAACCATGTCGCAGAGTCACAACAGAGCTACGATGGTTCCATAGACCATTTCGCACCTGCGACGGGTCGATCGATCGTTCGAAAAAAAAACAACAAACTTTTTACGACCCTCGGATCAGCGTCCATAAAAAAGCAATGGACCGCCTTCTCAGGGCTCCGGCCCCCCAATAATCGTTGACTTATGTGACATTATTGATCGTTAAGGCCGCAGCTCCGTTTGAGTTGCGAAGGGACTTGTCATTTAGCGTAATTTCGTAATTTGTTTTCCAAATGGCTTTCGACTACTTAGAACCGTATCAGTCTGGCGAGATCCGTTGCCGGTGGTCTGGACCTGCTCTGCCCCCTCTCTGACTCCCCTGGATCGTCTGCGATTTCCAAATTTTCAATAAGATATTGCTTTTAACGAGTTGGGCCACGTCGAGTTGAGCCAAGTTGAGCTTTTATGTTGCCAGCGTTTTTATGATCGAATTTTATGAGGTGCGATGACTTAGAGATTGCCTTGAACTCGATTTTTGTTTTGGGCTTTCTGCTCCGGGATTCTTTCTGTGTGGAGCTTATAACGGCACTAGTTTCAGCCTTATATATGTAAAGAAATATGACATGTGGTTAATGAAACGAAACTAGAAAGTTTATTTCCCTGGAAATAGGCAGATAAACTGCCGAGTCCATTAGTTGGCTACTTTAAAATACAATAACTGGGCCTAAAGTTAAAGTTAAATTTACAGGGATCAGGTAATTAAATTCTGCCATGATTGATTTACTTCTATAATATATAACATGGGTCGAGAAAAATCAAGAAAAATAATAAAGAAAAGGGATTTTCAAAGTAGAGGTATCGATGAATATTTGAAGAAAAATTCTAAGCTGAAATAAATTTGAATTTTAAGCCATTAAAAACCTAAATATCAAAGTAAATCCTTTCAGTACTTAAAATGTAATAACAACATCTTAAAGAATATGTTATATTTATTGTTTACAACGAAATCTGTTTATATTACACTCTCTTCTGAAACCTTAAAATTAAGATACATAACCATCTCACTCAGTGACATTGACAAATTTGTAATAATTCTTTGAACAGATTCCTCGAGCGACTCTGACAACATTATCATATGAGACTGAAATCCCTAAAGAGCTAGATCCAAACAAGATCGAAGATATATTCTGGGGGTGAATGCAGCTGCTCAGCTCGGAACTCAACGGGGATCCTAGGGCTCTCTCCCTACAAGTAAATTTTATTGCACCGAGTGCTGGTGGACATTTTTTCGGGTATTGTTCTTGATTTTCGTGGGGGAAAATTGCTAGAAAATGTTAAGTAGGCTGGACCTTGGACAAAACTGAATCCAATAATTTCATTCTTGACTTTCGGCTCTGGAGATGTGGGTTAACTTTCAGACATGGGTTTTATGGAACCGATCGCTACGCCCTTCTCCCTCAGTCACTCTCCCCCGAGCTGTGTAAAGTGTGAAGAAACTGGAATAAAAATCGAAACACATATTATTTATGAGGTTCATCAGGAGTTTACGACGGCTCAATGCTCATTCAGAGCCGGCGGATAAGAGGAGAAGAGTGGAAAGAGAACCTGACCGGGCCATAAAAATTATAAAAATAAGGTATGCATCTGCCCCGACCACTTTTGCACCTCGGTCGCTGTCTCAGTCTCAGTTCCAGTCCCAAGGCAACCTCATGCTGTGCGGAAGGGTCTTCTTCATCGGCCGAGGGCCAAAGAGTCTGGCCGGCACAGACTTCATGACGTCCCCGCTTAATGTCCGACGTTGTAACGAAAGTAAATTTTTCATAACTCGCCGATGAGCCGATCGATAAATATTTTCAGACTGCAGCAGGTAGGCAGGCCGGGCCCGGACCAGGGCAGGTTCTGTAGGTAGCACCTTGTCCCGGCTGCTACGAGTATATTTGCTTTTTCGGCTCCAGACAAACTGGCAGCGGCATCATTAGCAACTGCCTGCGTGTGTGTCTCCTCAATGACAGAACAGGAATCCCGGATCCAGGGAGCCATGCGGGTCGGTTCTCTGGGTACACTCATTCTCCTCCCGAGGGGATGTGTGGATGGAGTCCGGCCATAAATGACTAATCGAATTGGGAGCCAAATGGTTACCAGCCCCGTGGCTGGAAAGGAGCCAGGAAAAATTACGAATTACTGGGCTGAGGATTAAGTGCAGGAACGAGGCCAGAAGCTGGCCGCTTTTTGGTTAATAAAGAAGTTATATGGTGGATTTTTTTGCTTAATTCAAACCAAATAAACCGTTTAAATGGATATAATAAAAGGTGTTCAAATTTTAAGATGCACCAAGTTACTTCCTTACTACTCTACAAGATAGTTTTCAAAACAAACCCTCTTACCTTAATCACTGAGATTTAATGGGTTAGCCATGTTATTTTTATGTTTAATTGCTGCACTTGAGCAAACCCATTTAAATAAATGCCATTTCTCACCTTTCACCTCCACCTAAACACTTGTCATGCCCCTTGAGTCCTCGTCCTTCACCTTCCGTCCACGCTCCTGAAGAGCCCAATGTTATTACTATTTGCCTAAGGTCAGAGGGCTTGTCGAATGCAAATAGATCATAAAACTGAAAAATATTTGATTGCCGTGCCAAAAAAAAAAAGGGAAAGAAAGAAGAAGGTGTCAAGTGTTTGGTGAAAATGTGTGGAAAAGGTCGCCGTGGCGGCTACCACGGACACTTGACAATTGTCGGCCAAATAAACAAGACTCCCTGCGTACAGACGAGTATCTGCTGCCTGGCACTTGAATAAATAAGGGAAGCCAAGAAGCCGAAGACTTCCTCGCTGCCAAAGAGTGTGAACACCAGAAGGGATATAGAATTGGTTTTCAATCTTTGATTTCTTTAAATTTAATTATTGAATAAATTAATTATTGAATAAAGTTTGAAACAATATGTATGACCGGTAAAAATTAAATACAAATAAATTCTTTTAATTAGCACTCCCAGAACGTGGTAATTAATGTTGATAACATAATCCATCGGTTTTATGTGTTCGTACTTAGTCAAAGTAAAAATGTGGCTGTAGTTAACCAATTAACGATGGCAGGTGGCTCATTTGGGATTCGGAACGCTTCAAATATGCATAAATCGCGTTAATTGGCATCGGCCCTTTTCAAGGAAATATCCAACCCCATTAAAGGATAATATTCTTGCGGCTTTTGGCTAATTAGGCACACACGCCGCCGCATGAAGCTCGTGCCAGTTTCGACAAGCGGATCACACGCCACATTCTCGGTCGCTGGATACAAATTACGCAAATGCTACCAGAGCGAGCCAATCAATCGCTCGTTGTCATGGCTAGCACCTACTGCACACACACACACAGATTCCTTGGCTTTCGGCCCACTTGGCACAGGAACGGGGTGCGTAGTCCTTGTTACCAAGGGGCACAGCCAATTAAACGGATTTCAGCAACGCTATGCAAATGCGACCACTGTTCGAAATTTGATTGCCAAGATAGTCACAATAAGTACGTGAAAGTAAGGAGACAGTAAAAATACTTATGGTTTTACTGTAACAATGGGTCAAAGAAAAGAAAACAAAAATGGCCAAAAGAAGAGCATTAATTGTATTAAAATACAATTAAAACCACTTTAGAAAGGAGACTTAAGGCACACTTGTCTCACGTGTTTCTTAGTTTTCTTATTAGTTACATTTATTTAGTTAAAATAATAAATTAACTTATTTAAACTGTAGTGGCAGCATTATTATCAACTAGTATTCCTGCATAAAGAATGCCATAAATACATATATCAAGTTTCCAGCCAGAGACCTCAACCAGCCGCTCTCGAGTGCTGTGGTCCACTTGAAATTATGCCAAGAGATGCTCGAGTGGGCACAGCCGCCAATAACCACGCATAACACTCGTCCAGATTTATGCCTCAGACCCAGAGCCCAAATCAGAGCCAGACCAAAAACCCATACCAAAACCCAGAACTCGGACCGAACCACAAACAACCCTCGATTCGAGAGCAATCTTAGGGGTTGCGGGGGATTGATGGGCTGATGCTGTGTCCTCAATCAAAGCTGCTGCGCCGATCTTTCTACTTCGATAAACGTTCGCCGGGTTGGCTGGGATCTGTCAGGCTGTTGCGGCCGGATTTCAAAATTGCCAGCAATTAGGCATTCCACGTTCGTCCATGAATTTGGCATTTCCTCTAGTTTTCGGCGGCCATCTGCATTGTTGGCATAATTATAGGCTTAACGCGAATTATTGACAAGTGAATTAGAAAAATATTTTGGTTTGAATTCGTAGTTACAGCTCTGGCATTCTTTGTTAGTGAAAAGGGCAATGAGTCGGAAAGTTTTAGGGCCTGCACGAATGTGTGAAACTATTTGAATTACAAAAGGGAACTAAACTGTTCCCTCGGAAAGGGGTCACCCGGAAAGGGTTTTCATTCTAAGCCTCGGCAAAAAACATATTTAAGTCTATTTGGACATGACCTTAAAAAGCAGTAAAGGAAATTAACAAAGGCAATTAGATTAAATGTAGCTTAAAAATCTGAGAAGCCAATTTTGTGGTAAGAAACGGGCTTCGTGCAATGCCAGGATTTTAATCAGTTACTTCTAAAAATATATATTATTTTGTTGTCTTTATCAAAACCCGGATTATACTGCCATTACCTGTCTTGCACTACGTAAGATCGTTTAGAGAACCAAACCTGTCAGTCTGCCCCGCCCACAGGCGCTAAAAAACAACTTGAAAATAACAGAGTGACAACAGACGCCAACGCACACAGCCGGCCAATTAATATTCATAAGAATTTCGTTACGCTTTTGCCGCAAGTAAGTAGAAGTAGACGCTGAAAAAAAAATAACACCGAAACTACACAGTCACCATCAAAGTTGTCCGCGCCGTCCTCCCGCAACCACTCGAAAATATATGTAGTATTTTCGAAAGCCCAAGAACGAGGAGAGAAAAAAACCCGAGCACAAAGCACTTACCTCTCGACCACTCAGTGCATACTACACACAGTAAGTAGTTACCGTCGGAGAGTGGGGGGGGGGGGTTGCACTGGACTCGAAAGCCGGGAGGGGGATGACGATGTCGGAGGGGAGTTGGGCTCAAAATGCTATAACAAACGTAACGAATCGAATGCGGTAGGCATGTCCATGTCTGTGTCTGGCCAACCGAGATTCCCAAGCCGAAAACTCAAATTCTGAATATTTTATGGGGGAAAAGTGTTAATTCGTCATGATGACGTCACGGGTGGAAAAATTGATTACCCAAAGCGGACAGAGCGTGTCCCCGAGCATCGAGGATCGAGTATCCTAGCCACCCCGAAACTATATGCATAGAATGTGGGTTAGAAAATGGGCTGGCCGGAGGATGGTCCCCGGTTCCTCGCCGGGAGTGCTGTTGTTGCCACATAAATTGCCTCGTATGAATAAACATTTTGACAGATTTTTGTTTGGTTTTCGACTCTAAATTTAATAGTTTGCCGAATTTCTTGTTACTATTAGAAATTTAAATTTTATATCGAGTTTGTTTTCATGCTGTTTTTATATGTACAACTGATGATTTAGGGACGGACTTCGTCTGCTGCATGCATATGGATAAGTTCAAATCGGGTTTTTTGATTTTTTACGGGTCGTTTAAGTGCTCGACGAAATGGCCGATAAAATTTCAGAGATCATTTGAAATTTTCGGGGGAAATCTTGTTAATTTTTTAAAATGATTTATGGATGACAAATAATGGTAGTGTTTATTGTAATTTGTAGAAAATATATAGCTTAAGGTATGTGAAATTTCGGTAATAATAAAGAATGTATAATTTCAGTTGTCATAAAGCATCTTGAGATAATCTCAGTGTCTATACATTTATTTATTTTCCTTATATTTAACTCACACTTATTGAAATGAAAAGTTCTTTTAACAAGGCTTAAACTTCAAAATCTATTAATGAGGATCAACTCACTCGAGGAAGACCCTCGCCTGCGCCGTTTTAAGGGCTTACAGACCTTTTTCCCACACTGTCTTTCTTTTTTTCTCCCCCATTTGAACTCGTCGTTCGTTTATTATCACGATTTTCACATTTCATATCAGTGGAAAGTAAACAATTTATGCGCCCACACTGACGTCTGACTGGCTGATTGTACTGTCCCGGCGGCGTAATCTACATCATCATAACCCACAGAGGCTGCGTAGCCCCGGGCACCAAATTATCGTCTCGCCCACCTGGGAAAACGGGGGACGACACCTGAGTCTGCATTTAGGGGACTCCGACGCCTCGATCCGGGAGATAATAAGTAAGGGTTTCGCCTTGACGCTCTATAATACCCGGTACCCGGGGGCTCCTCCCGCTGTTCGCCATTTGAGGTTTTTGTTATGATAATTGGCATTTACACAGAGATCCAAGAGAGAACCATCATCTCCATAGCTCTGTTGCTTCTCCATCCTGGTGGCTGGAAGGGTCCACACGCACTCCGCCCATCCGCCCAGAGGTTGGGCGACGGACCTTAAAACGCTTAACCGAACAACAGCAAATAGTTTCACTTTTCACAATTTTTTCTCCATGCAAAATGCGAAGGAAGCCCCAGCTTCAGTTGTAAGTGAGAAGTGAATGTTGCCATTTTGTTGGCGTTTGCTGGATTGCAGCAAATGGGTTCTATAGAGTTGTGTGCACTGGGAGAAATTGCAGGGAGAAGGAAAATGAAGTTAGTATTAAGTGAAAGTAATACAATTTACAAATATATTAAATAATTTTCAGTAGTAAAATTAATGTAATGAAAATAAAATAAATAAAAATCTGTTGATACGCTTTTTTAATATATCTATATAAAATAATGCATTTAAATGAATTTCTTTCTTTTTCTCAACTCTTGTAAATTATAAATTATATCAAAATCAGATTCCCCTATTTGTATCAGTGCATTCAGCAGGGCCATGTTTGTGTTGGCTGTTAAACTCTGTGCTATTAAAGGCTAAGGCCGACTTTTTGTCAGCCATTATGGTGTGCACCTTTTGTGCTCCCCGCGTTGTTGTTGTTGTTGTTGTTGTTGCTACAGCAGTAGTTTTCCAGGGAAACCCTCACATGGACACAGACGCCCTCACAGACACGGGAGCAGACAGAGAGATGCATATACAGTTGCTGGCTCACTCGCTGGCATTCATGAAATGTATAGCATAATAAATCTTTACCTAGACGCAGGACGAGGGCGAGAGCGAGAGCGGGGGAAGGGAGGAGGACTTCGGGACAGGACATATTTTTCGCCGCTGCTCCGCAGGTAGCAACGGATTTTTGCCACCTTTGCACACAGGATGTAACAGGCAGCGGCTGGCGTAGGAGTTTCGATGGAGGGAAGGTCCTGCTGGACCCGCTTCTGGGAACTGCGCCGACGAGTCCTTGCATTTTTACGTACCATTTTACAATTTCGATTGCTATCTGCTCCGCTCCTCGAATCCCTGATCACCGATCCCTTCTTCCAGTGTTTCACTGTTTTTTGCGGTATTTGAGGTAGGAGACAAAGGATGCGGAACGCATGGATAATCATTGCTGATGGACTACTGTGCACTCGCTCTCAATCGATCGATCGCTCGATAGGGAATTCTGCGTGTGTTTGCGGTTCGTTTGATTTGAGGATCGCTTATCGGGAGTTGCATCGTCAGCGGCGATAAGATTAGCCGAGCAGACTGCCTGTCGCTTTCCACGGAATCGGGAGGATTGCGGAGGGATTCCGAGGGAGGTCTGTTTTGGGTCAGAGGCGTTCAGACATGAGGGCATACAGGCAGAGATAAGTCGGGTTAGTTTAGGGATATGGCTTTAATTTGAAACTGAAAACCTGATTGGTGATGTTTTAAATCTGGATAAATGTTATTTGTTTTTGAATTTATTTAAAATTTCTTAAATGCACTTACTATATTTTAATTATGATATTGTAAACTATAATTTAATTGTTAAATATAATTGTTTAACTCTTCAAAAAGATGACTATTCTCTCTCCAACTTTTATATTTTTTGGCCATGAAAGCCTCTGATTTTCTTAGCCCAGGTCAGTTCCCATTTCCAACTTTCCCAACTGGCGGTTTCCCTAAAAAAAATAAGACCTACGACAAAACTAACTGTTCTGGCCACATTTTCACTTTCCATCAAAACCCAAAAGATAAACACAATATAAACCCAAACTTTTCCGATGGCCGGACCAGCACTAAACCAGAGACGGATTGCAACAGATATTAAGCCCCAACTCCGGGTGGATTTATGAGCATTAAATTTCCAGCAACCGAGAGCTCTGGCATTTTCGAAATTTTCATAGAAACCTGTTTGGCGACGTTTTCGCTGTCAGACTGCGAGGCTGATCCATCGATTGAAAACCCAGACTGAAATAAATAAGCGCGTTGATTTTTAAGTGTTGTGCATAATTTTAAATACCAAATTATTTCGGCTCTTCTCTCTATTTTGGTTGTGACCGCAGTTTTGTGTTAAAAGCAGCCGGTGACTGACGTTTATTTTCTGTTTTAAATTAAAGCTCTACGAGCCCCGCGATCTTTGTTGTTGACAGTCGGGTTTTTGAGATCTTTAGCTTTGGCCCCAGCTTTGGTATTAGTTTTGGGTTCTGTTTTGGATCGCGAATGGGTTTTGATCTGCCGGCTATGGCGCTGCGAAACCGTTAACACCCATAATAAGTACCGCTATGTACCCTAATTATGTGAAGACGATGGCTGCCCAGCAGCCAGTTTTAATGGCCCAACTTATGCATAATAACCCGAGCTCCCAGCTCCTCCGAGGGGCTAGAGGGGGGAACCTCTATGCGGAGAAATCGACAAACAGCATTTCTCGATTCCAGATCGAGAGATTCGATGCCAGATTTTTTCGTGGCCATATTTCTAGTTCATTTGTGAAATGCATTCGACGGCGCGTGACTTTACCCTGAACTTGACTGAAGAACTTTATTTTTTGTACTTGCCCCTGCGCTTTTATTTTGTCTTTTTTTTTATATATTATTCGGTGTCGACGAGGGCGGAAATTATTTAATGGCGCGTACATGGGCGACATCGCTGGGCGGAAATCACGCACAGCAGCCCAAGTCTGACGCTGTGGGGAGGCTGCGTGAAATTTTATTTAATTTTATGCGTTCGCTTTCAAGACTTTTATTAGCCCTGCTCAGAAATGCCAAAATTTCTGGCTTGCCAAATTATTTGTCACGCATATTTTTCAAATTTATTTGTAATATTTTTAGATAGGGGCGGGAGGTTGTGGTTGAGTGGTGGGCGTGGCGTTTTGGTTGTGGGGGCATAGGAAATATGGATTGAAAACTGAAATTGTTGAAATTGTGAAAATAACAATTTATTTGGTTGATTAATTTTTGATATACATGTATGGAAAAATGTCTGAAATAAACGGGATGGATTCGTTGAATTTAGAAGGTTTTAAAATTTATCTTAATATATATATTAAATATTTAAGTTAATATATTAAAAAACCATTAGACCTCATACTGAAGTTCCTTTCATCCTATGAATATTTTTCCAACTTCTTACTACAATATTTTATTAATTAACTAAACAAAATAAGTAAATAATCCTGTAATTCTTGTATTTGCCTAACTTATCTAATTGCATTAAAATTTAGTCTCAAACGAAGAATCTGCAACTGGCTTTCGCCATCCAACAACCCAATTGACAATCTGCATAGGAAAACAACCGGCAGCAACTTGGTGCACCTGCAATCAGCGGGCAACTCACACTCATTACAGGGGCCCAGACACTGTCGCCTGGAGGAGGACATCGAGTGGCGAATGAATGGAGGCGGGGACACCGCTGCGTATGAGCAACGTGCGATGTTCGGAGACATTTGTGTAATTGTGGCAACGAAGCACTCGAGAATTAGTTGCAAATTGCCTACTTAAGATTGTTTGCCATCGAAGGACATGCGGACAATGGTTGCCAAGGCAGCCGAGTTGCGTGGCTGCCACGCCTTCGCCCGAAAGTTTGTCTCATGCAGCAGACGGAGACCACTTGGGCCGGCAGCAACCTGTTATCACACAATCAACAAGTGCAATTAGCAGCCGCCTGGCCCGGCACAATGAAGCGTGTGACAGAGCAAACAAATTGCTAAGCGGCAAACAAATAAACAAGCACACAGGCGAGCGAGCAAACACAATTGCAGTGCATGCAACTGCAACTGCAACTGAAATTGAAATTGAAACTGCAACTGCGACTGCCAGCCATGGCGTCTTCGAGACATTCGCCTTTTGTGCGTTGTCATCAATAAAGTTGTGAGTTGTGAAAAGGACGGGCATTGGTTAGAGCACCGGCATTGTCCTGGCCTCCGCCGTGCTGTCAGGCGTGCAAGGCGACTTGTGGCCAGGACAGCTAGCCTGGTTGCGCAAAACCCATTCGGCTGTCCAGGACAGGCCCCATAGAAATGGCAATTATCGGCCAAGAAATGAGCATATGTCGTGTGGCCAAGAAACGTGACCGAAAGGGTTATGTCTTACCAAGTAGAGAAGAATAGAGATCCATTTTAATAATGTAATTACAAGAAGTAATGGCAAAGAAATGCATAACTTGTAACTTGTGTTGTATATTTCTTGGAAATCTGGTTTATAAGTTCAAGCTTATGGGTTTTATGTTTTATTTTTGTCACTTTCCCACCTATAATCTCCCTCTCCCTCCTTTCCTGTTGCCCATAGAAATAAACCCCACCCATTAGAGATACCAAGAGTATTCCCTGTCCCCAGCTGGCTATCAATGATTACCCAGCTCAAAGGGGCTTCCTCCTAAAAAAGAAACACATTAGCAACTTCACACTTGGGCCGCACAATCCCTTTGGCTGCTTATTTAAATGCAACTCCGATTTATTGTCAACTCTCGGGCATTTCATTCATTCGTGGCCATTATTGTCCTGGACTCCTCCTCTGCTCCTTCCGCCGCCGCCGGGTAATCCTCGAGCCTCCGGGCGATTCTTGGGCACATTAGCAGCCGCCGCTGCTGGCGTATCGCGTATCTCGCCAGGCGGCACCTTGGACTCGCAGTCTCGACCTAACGACTTCCGTTTGAGCTTTGCGCACGCGCGATCCGCCTGAAGTCCTCGCCGGGCTGGGATTTGGGATCTGGAGTCGAGGCAAGTCCCCGCCCCATCCTTCCTTGCACCCACAGGTTTTAATGATAATCTCCTGAGTTATGTGTTTTTAAATATAATTTCGTTGTTGGCGTGCAGACGACGGGACCCATAACTCACATAGCGCCAAGACCAAGTCACGAACTGTCAGACTCAAACTGGACTGAAACCGAGACCGGGTGGAAGCGACGGAGGAGGCTGGAGAAAGAAGTCAGAAGTGTACTAAAGGTGCAGAAGGTAATGCCGTCCTGCAATTCGATCTAAATGCTTACATGTGTTACATATTTGCACTCCCACGGCAGCTCATTAATTGCCATATAAAATGATGACTCCGATGCAGTGAGAGAAATGTATGTTGATAAGTACATATGTGTCCTATTGAGATACAATAAGAAAGCATTTTAGGGAAAATAAAAGCCTTTCCGAAGGTTCTTCAAACTGGATAATATCTATATTTATTAAAGGATTATATATTCTAAATAAAAGTAAGCTTTTAATCTTTAGTTTACATCAATGCTTACTAAATAGGGTTTTGAAATTTATAGTATGCTTGGGGAGAATATCCTAAATTTTATAAAGGATTATTTTGTCCTTAGGGAATATTCTTTAATCTTGTGTAAGCCTCCCCCTTAATCATACACATATTCTGAAGTTCCTCTAATTTCACACTTTATGCATATAACTTTGAAAAATGTAATTACCAAGCAGCCATTAGGCACACACTCTTCGCTTAATTATTCCAGCACTTAATTTGACCTCACTTAGTTTATTCCAATTGCCCTAATCTGGACACTAATCCGATTACCACATGTATTTATCACCCCAAAATTCTCACTGTGTAAGCCACTATGCCCTGGGCCTTGCGATTGCGTGTCTATCTGGAATGCCGTCCAGGGGGAGCGTTTAACTTTTCACAACTTTCGCACTGTGCGTTCAGGTTTGGCACCCAATTTATCAAGTGAGAGAGCATTTGTCGTCGCACTTTTTCCCAAGATGCGAGGTGAGTGTGCGTGGGAACCCGGCCAGTTGAGCGATCGATCCGGTGAGGGTCTTTAGCTTTGATTGGGAGCTGCCGGCACCAGTCTAGCGCTAATAATGCGAATTACTGTCCAGAACAGGCAGCTGCCGCTGCCGTTGTAATCCTGCCTGAAAGTTGTTGCTGCAAAGAAGGGGTTTCTCGCCGGGAAGCTGGGACTGGAAACCGTGGGATGTCAGCCGGAACCCTCCCCCATGGCCGCCTGCTGGGCTGCTCGTGCCCGTGGCCGTCCTCGAATATCGGCAACGAATCTAATGGAATGGAGTGAAATCAAATCAAACAAAAATTAAAATCCACTTTGAGCCTATTAAAGTGTGCCTGGTCGTCCAGGCGTTCGTCGCCAGGACACCGCCACGCCGTCCTCGACCGCATCCAGCCGCTTGCGCTGTCACTGTCAGTCTCCTAGTTTTAATTGACATGCAAGTCAACGTCCAGCCGTCGGCGACATGTCAATCAAAGTCTGCATTTCGTACCCAGGCTGCATCCCTCACTCCCAACATCCTCCCTGCCTCATTACGCTCTGCGGTTTGTTGACGACACACACACACACACCCCACACACTCCCCGTGCAGCTGCCGGTCCTGCCTACTTTTTTATTGCCGAATCTTCCTCTTTTTTTTATTATGATTAACCGATCGCTTTGCTAGCCCGCATTTTTTGGGTGTTAATTGGTACACTCTATACGGCAAACTAGCCGCAAACTAATTTCTGGCCAAGTGGATTACCACAAGTGGAGCAAGTGAGGCGAGCTAATGCTCAAGTGGAGGCAAGTTTAATTATTTGCCAACTAGCTTAGGGATCGAAAAATGTAAGCAGATGCATATAAGGAAGGATTTAATTATCGTAAAGCCGTATAAGTATATCAAGTTTAATTTTAAGAATATAAAAAAAATAAAATGTATAACTTTAAAATGTTTCTACCAACTTTAGACTAATACTACTAAGATAATATGTTATGCATGTTTTACATTTCTAAAGGCTACAATTAATTTAACTAAACAAATAACTTAACATATAAATTTTATCAAATTAATCTTTCTCTTTTAAGCGCAAATGAAACAAATAAAAAAACTACCTCCCTTGATTGGCAAAATCAAAGACCGAAGCCTGACTCATTTGCTCGATTAAGCTGGCTCCCAAAAATAGTAGTAGCCGGGGCCCGTTTGAAACCAGAAATGTGCCAATAAATCTTGGCTCTATCGCATAGATCAGGCAACTCTCTTGGCCAGAAATCATTGTCAGGCAGGGCAATTCATCGGGTCTTTTAATTAATGCCACAGCGAGGCAGCCGCGTTGAGCTGGGATTAGAGCTTAGTTCAAGTTCCATTTGGCGCTGAAAAGAAAGTTCGAAATATAGTTTCTGGCTGGATGCTAAACATAGTGGAGATAGGGAGAGGTAAATGATAAATTTGGCGTTTAAAATGCCATAAAATGACAACGAATTGGGGGGAATATGCAGGTCTGCGAACGGTACGAACCATCGAGAGGTATCGATGCCCCGTCGGGTTTTCTCATAAACAAATCAACCGAACCTCTCCGCAGGCCCCATTGTCTCCGCCAGCAAACGGTATTTTTGGCGCACGCTAAATTATAAGTCTTAATTTGTTATGCTTTTTGTCAAGTCTCGTTTGGTATTTAAAATATTTTCCTGTCATCGCAGCATCGCTGGCCCGGGCTTAGTTCAGTTTAGTTTTTTTTATATGTATCTCTGTCAGCTTCTTTGTTTCTAGTACATTTATATTCTGGTTTCCCATTGTCCATTTAGGCCTAGATGTGTGAAAACAGTTACTTTGATTTGTAGATTTGTTTACCACACTTTTCGAGTGTCTTTTTTATAAGTTCAAAATAGCCAAGAGGCTTTGAACTCGTCGTTTTGTGTGCCATCAATAGGATTAAACCCGTGGACACAGAAAATCGGGAGGAGTCTCGTTTTTTCATTGTTTGTAGTGGAGGATTAGTTTATGACGGTTTGTCTAGTTGCCAATGGTTGATATATAGTTAGTCTATGGCTTGTAGTGTATTGTTAGTACATGGTACGCCAGTTCTGGCTTGACATAACTTTGTGCATTAAATTCGTGTGTTTATCCTGACTTCCGATGCGAATTCAGGTCACAAAGCAACGTAGCTCCCACATACATATGTTATGTATCCGTGTATATATTTAAATTAAATTATATTCCCCTATAATTAAGTTCGGCCGCAGCCCCAAGCCCATTAAATTATATACACACATATTACATTGTCGCTCCTCTATATACACTCGGGCATGTACTTTATGGAATGACTGACCATATAATCCGGTGGCTTTTGAGCTGAGCCGGGGCCAACAAACATAAGCAAATTAATTAAAGTTGCCACTTCAGTTGAATTTTCCAGGTGAGTGATGCGGAACAAATAATCAATCAATCAGCTCGCACACACGCACGTGTATGCAAAAAAGCTGCACGCCCTATCTAGAAGGCACAGACGGCGGCATTCATTGGTTGGTCACTGCGACACACAGTCCAGCGGTCCATCAATCCGGCAGTCAGTCAGTCAGTCATTCAGGCAGTCCGTCACTCAGTCCTGCACTCGTCCGGGGCCTGTCGTCTCTGCAACATCGAAATGACGTTGCTTTTGGTTTTTCCTTTGCCGGACATGGCGAAATGTTCAAAATAAGTATGAGACGGTGTGCGAATGTAAATGTGCACCTCCTTTCCCTCTTTTCGCCTTCCGTAATGCAACATAAGCTACAACCGGCTGGCTGGCCATTGCACAGTGTGACAAAAGCTATTACTTATAAAAGAAATTTAATTAAACTAAAGGTACTTTCCAATTCATAGACTGCACTATCTTAGATACAAAAAAGCTTTGACTAAAAATATGACAATTTATTTACTATTTTTAATCTCATAATTCTCTATCACTATTCAATATATTATTTTATCAGTAAAATACTTTAAAAATAACCCCTGAACCACTGTTCATGGGTCATCATGATTGCAGGGCTGCATTTATCAGAACCTTTGCACCCGGGCCCGTGTCTGTGCGTCTGTGAGTCTGGCTCCAGTCCGATTCCTAGGTTTGGAGTCCGGTCAGGTCGAAGTCACCATTTCGGACACCCTCCTGGACAACATTTCCCCCATTTTCCTATCCACCGGACACATACAGGCCGTGTGTGCGTTTGAACTTTTCCAATTTGCAAGCGAAAAATTGAAAATGCGACGACTACGATGACGTCGACGACGAATGTGATGAGCGGAGATGGATGCGGAATCGAGCGGTCGAGAGGAGCCAAGGGAAGGTATGTGGCTATATCAAGTAAATAAATCCATGCCGTGCATATGGCGAGAGTGTGCGCAACATATACATATAACATATATAGTATAAAAACAATCTGTAGCTGCTTTGTGGCTCAACAAACTGCCGGACATTCGAAATGAAAGCCAATGAAAATGTTGTTAAGCGTTTGTGTCTGGGCGCGGTTGATTAAAAATATATACACCCGTGTACACAACCACATATATTTATTTAAAATACATACGAGATGTGTGTGTGTTTAAAAAAAAAAATTGGTTAGCAAAATCGATTTGAGTGGCGAAAAAATTGTAATTAAAATTGAATTTCATTTGGGTGTGTTTTCACCATGAACCAAGAGCACCTGCCCTGCCCTGTTCTGCCCTGCTCTGCCCTGTACTGCCTGGCCAGTTGCATTGTGAAGGTGGAAGGCCCCCGAACAACACTGAAAATTACTGACTGGCGAAATGGGAAAAAATTGAAGATTTGGGAGTTGTCATGGCGCCAACCCAGAGAGCAGGAGCAATTTATTTAATTAGATGCATAAAAACTCATTAAGATAAGAGCTGCTGCTGCTGCTGCTGCTGGTTGCCGACTTCAAGTGCGCGAATCAACAAATGCGCCAAAGTGCAGGACTCGGAGCCCGGGACTTGGCGGGGCCCAGGACTCGGCATCCTGGGCGAAGTGAGCGATTGTTGTGCTCACTTGCCAGCCAACTGAAAAGTAGTGCCTGGTGCAGGTGCAGGCAGGGATTTGCACGGAGATTGCTGGATGAGTTGCAGTCCCGCCCCTCCATCCCTCCAACCCCACCAACTACTGAGTAATTAACTTGAGCAACGGCGCTGATGAGGACAATAAAACGCCGACTTAATTAAGTGACACAAGTGCATCGCGCCGTTGTCGCCTGAGGTTGTTGTTCCTTCTGCCTTGATACCCAGAAATACACTACTACCAACCTGGAAGAGTTCAAGCTTTAATTAGGCCCGAGTTTTTATAAGAAATTTGTACAGGATGACTAAGGAAATTAATTAATAAAATATTATGATCACAGATTATGAGAGATTACAGAGATCATGTTTGTTTCTGGTTATCAGCGTATTTAAAGACAACGCCTCATGGTTCATATCTTCTGTATCACTAGCCTTGCCCGCATATACATATATAGCTTATGTATGGTTACAGTGCCTCCTCGGCTCCGTCAACTACACACATCGTAACACACACTCACCGAAACTGAGCAATCGGACGGACAGCCGGAGTATCAATGACAAATCAGGGCGTGACTAATCGCCTAATTGCAAAACAAACCGCGGCGGTAACAGAAACGGCCTTGCCTAGCCCTCCCCCTCGATTTTCAGAGAAAGAGAGCGAGGGCCCAGACCCTTGGCGATAAAAATGCAAAATTATAATTAGACAGCGATTAGCCAATGGCCCCATGGGACGACTCAGATTGCGCATTTATGCAGGCTCAAGTCCGTGATTGAATTACACTAGTCAAAAATGCGGGTGAGGAGGGTTCTCGTTCTCGGTTCTCAGTTCTCAGTACCAAGAACCCTGCCCGGGAGGAAGTATTATGCAGATAAACTCGAAACTTAGTCGGGGCCACACAAATCCGAGGCCCGAGAGAGGTCGGTTGCCGTGGCTTAGGTTGCGACTACGGTTTTATTGGTGATTATGATAATATGCACTGAGATCTATGGGGACTTATTGTCCCTTTGCGCTTAGCGTCCTGTGTTTGTTTAGCCCTTTATTGCCCAAAAACTGAGGACAGTAAATGTCCGTGCATCCGTTCTGTGCGGATTTGCAAGGCGTGGATTTTAGAGGTTCATTATCCTATACCTAGACGACCTGCTGTTCCCCTGGGTTTTCCCACTTTCCGGTGCAGGTGGACATCGGCTTAGCATCGGCCTGGGTCGCCGCCAGGCAGTCTGACTCTCTGACCATTTGCATGTGTGTTCCGGGCTTACCTGTTGCCGGTTGCCAGTTAGTTACCTGACGCAGATCGTCGTAAATCATCGGGCCTATCGATCAAACCGCCCAGCTATAAATTCTTACGCCTGCCACACATCCATCAAGTGCTCTGGGCCTTGCTTTTCTGGACCAGACCCGATTGCTGCTGGCCCCACAGCTAATTGGATTTTTGTCAACTAATCCGATTTGTTTATGTACTCGCATCTCGGAAATGTATAGCCCCCCGTTCCTACCAAAAAATAACACAAAAAAGCAGGCCCGTCTCCGAATTGGTTACAGTTTTAGGCTTATGAATCAACTCGGCTCCGTTGCATGTCTCACTCGGTTAACCTACATTCCAGAAATGTGTCACTCTGGGCCGAAAAAACAAGCCACTTAAAATTTACTAGCCCGGCTGGCTCGCTGGCTGGCTAGCAGTTACTTCCCAGACTGACGTCGAAGTAATGACATTTGTTTGCCAACTTTTCGCCATTGTTCAAGTTTAATTAGTTGTTCAACTCTATCTATCTATCCATCTCAGCATCCCAGTAGCCGTCTCCCTCCCTCTGGCGAGCTTTTGTTGCCATTATTATTGAAGGGTTGTTTGCTCCAGGCAGTCCGCCCCCCAGAGAAAGAGAGAGTAAATCGGGAATCTGGATGGGATTGCTTGTATCTGATTAGGAAAGTCAGCAGAGGAAAAGTATTGACGAAATCTGAGAAAATATTTGATGATGGATGGGAGATTTACTTATAAAATATAGCATTCAAGGGTATATTTAGTTTAAAACATAAATTGTTGTTTAAGCAAAATAAAGTTGAAATG
>JAEIIL010001967.1:0-11621 GCA_018905715.1 Drosophila lini | reverse complement strand
AGCTTATGAAATAAATTGTTATATTTTTTCTTTAACTAAAATACTCACTTAAACCAAATTTTTCTCATTAAGATCGAGTCAAAGTCACATTTCCACCAAAGTTCAACTTTTGACACTCACCTGCTCTGCCAAATTCCATTTATTTACCGTCAAGAAGCAATCATAAATCATGCTAAATCTTATTTTGACCAGAATTCGTAGCCAGAGGTTGAGTTTGGGCCATTGTCTCGGCCAATTAGGGCCTGCGATTGGCCTGGCTTTTAATTATGAGCGTTTGCCAATTAAAAGCTGCGCCCACAGACGTCAGACAGAAGGCTATAGATGCATCTTGTCCGTCTGATTTCATTATAATCAATGAGTGCATTATCCATCAGCCGCCGCAAATACAAATTCAAATCCAGATCCTGGCCAAGCCAAATCGCCTCCGTCTGCCGTGTGTGCCGTGTGGGATGGCTAATTAATAGGCAAATTCCGAGCGCAAATTGTCCCAATAATTAGGCATGCACAAGTGCATCCTCCTGCTGCCCCGAAATGCTGGGGGTTACTTGGCTTGCGACCAGCATCATCCACCTTCATTTGCATTAATTGCCGTTAAGTCGATGTGCCTGACTGGCGGCTATTTAGGGGTTGGGTTCGCCTCCTGGATCTCACCTCCCACCCAGCAGCTGGCCCTGCACTTGCAGCTAGTGCAAACTTGTCGCTGTCCCATAACCCAGACTATTAACAACATTTCCCTCGCTCTCTCCCAGCAGCTCCCGCCGACTCGGTCCTGGGTTATTAATGGGCCTCTGGCCGTTATTGGAAATATTAACAGACTTGTTTTCGGTTTTGGCCGACCATCCTTGGAGTGTTCGTCGTCATACGAACTACCTATGGGTTCGTATATATGTAGCATGTGTGTATGCCGGTGCCTAGTTGCTTGTAATTGATATTAAACTGCTGTGAGTGGCAGCCTAATGGGGGCAAAAGGGTTCAACTATGAGCCACATTTGCCCGCAAAGGGAATACGTCTACGAATTATGATGTTCAAAGTGCCTGGCAGTATGTATGGATTTCTCTCAGAATTCATCAAGCTGGAGCCTTGAAAGCTGCGGCGGCGAGAGTTGTGGCAAATCGGAGCTTAAGTTCCAAGTTAAACTCTTAATCAAAGAATTTATGTTTTTGGGACTCTAATACAAACACTTAAATGAGATTTCTTAAAGGTGAGTAAACAATATTTCCAAAAGAAAATAATCTAAATGCCAATGCATATATCTTTAGTTATTATTCAAAATTACTTCTATTACGTTTAATTTCAGTATTTATCTAGTTACTAAAACTATGTTTATTTAAAATAAATCACCACTTTATTTCTCTTTTCTTCTTCACAAACAGGAAATGATTTTTACCTAGCCATTGGGAATTCGTTCGAATCATTTTACTTATTCAAAGGTTTCTAGATTACAGGACGTTTGCCGACAGGATAGTACTATGTATATCCGCTAGTTAGGGATCCAAAAGCCCTAGTCATAAAGTATTTAAACAATGCCGACCTGCTGCAACCAATCATCGGGCAATCCCGGATCGAACATGGGAATTAAAAGTTAGGAGTTAACCGTACTTCTTCCGGGGCGACCCTTTAAATTAGCGTTGTGCACTAAAGCACTGAATTAAAACCCAATCAAGATGTGCGGGCCATGGCCTGGAACAACTGTAAAGTTTTCCCACAGCGTTTGTGTCGAAGTCGTAACGTGGTTGTTACTGCCTTCCAGTGTGTCTGCTGCGGTTTACTCGGTTAACTTGGCCAAGACTTTGCTCCGCCTCCTCCTTGAGCTCACCCACCTTTGTGGGCGAGACAAACTGGCAATTAGTTTAGTTTGTTTCTACTTATGTGCGGAGACACTGCTGTTGTTGTTAAGCAAATGACAGACAGACTGACGAACTGATAGACTGGCGGCTGGGGAGAGAGAGTGGAGCCAACAATCGATTCACACTCTGCAACAGGAGTTGGGAGCAGGTAACACTCGACATGGCCGTGTTTTTAGAGTTCCGAGGCCCAGGGGTTGGCCTGAAAAAAATAACATCTAAAATGAGCCTGTTAAAGGATACACTTTATTAAGCATATTTAAAAAAAAGTATTTTTGCTTATTTATTTATTTTTAAGAACTGAAACAGTATTACAATATATATTGTATATTTTTAATATTACTTTGAACAAAAAGAAGCCCCATTTATTGTCACATCAATTTCCTAAATAATCTTAAAGCTATTTTGATATTAAAATTTATATTTTGATTAGCTTTATTTGATTATTTAATTTGTTTAATTTATTCATTAAAAAATTCAATAATTATTATTTAAAAAAAATGTCAAAAATATCCTCTAAAATATTAAATATTTTACAAAAATAAAACACTTTCCATACCCTCTCCATACCCTAGCCTGCTGCCTTATAATGATTGTACCTATAGTCGCGTCAGGGCAAGTCTGGGCTTCCCTGTCGATTTTTATGTATTTATAATGAAACATTCAACTAGACTCTAGTTGCCAGAGTGCGGAAAGAAGGCAAAGGAAACATAGCCGGCGGGGATTTCCAGCAAGTGGGAACCAAAACATTTGTCGCAAAGATTTTCACGTCACGCGGGGAGTTTCGCTGCGCGCTGCTGTCTGCTGTGTATGTGTTCTCGAAAATGGGAAATGGTACTAGATGGGGGGAAAATGGTAAGTCAGCCGGCGCTCGGGAAATGAGCGAGGAACTGAACAACTGAACATGAAGCACGATTCTCGAGGCCAGGGTGTGGGGGCGGCGGCATTCATATAATCATTAACAGTGTCACATGCAACATAATGAGAACAGGGCGCGCCTGTTCTGGCCATGCCCCCGGGCGACAGGAGGAGGCTAGAAACTCCCCCCCGCCAGTACAATCCCCCTTGCACACACATGCTGCAAGTCTGACGCTTAAGTAGTTTACATTTTGTGTATAAGGAGCCATAAAAGGAAACATTCGCTCCATTAAGGGAACATAATTTTTCGTTTCTCGGTCGGGGATTTTCGTCAAGTTTATGGAGATTGAAATGGGGACTCCGGCTACGACTATGACTTGGAACTTCTGCGGGTACGGGTACTGGTCTGGCAGCCATAAAAGAGTGCATCAAATGGGATTTTAAGTTGTCGCATTTAACAGGCTGTCGGTAGATGGAGACCGAGGGGGCATTACGAAACGGAGAACTACAAATAGATCTATCAAACTCTTCGCAGCAGCTGAGGGCGGGATGCAACTGAGGTTTTGTCGAGGTTTGTCGTTAAACACAACTTCTTCATCATCTTTATTCCTCTATCTTTTTTGATTTCCCAGCGAAAACCTTTGTTTTTTATGTCACAGCTCATTAGTTGGCCCAAGATCTGTGCTGCTGTCTGTCTCAGCTTTTGTGGAGCATCCGTGAGCGTTAATAGCCCTCTGAAAAATTTATGAAACATTTGTCGAGCGCCGGCGAGTGGGTTGAGTGGAGTGGAAAAACTTCAACGGATATGTCTCCAAGACAGGAAATCAATTAGTGAGTACCAGGTGAAGTTGAAAGAGAAAAGAAGTGATTAAGTTGGAAATGTCAACGGATTTGGCTTAAAAGATGATGGGATTTGGGTGCGGGTTTGAGGATGGGGAAATGAAACAGTGGTTTGTTTTATTTGTTATTTATTTACTTTATTTTATATATATTTTAGTATACTTTAATTTCTTTAAAAAATATTTTCATAGCTTCCATCGTTGTAATTTCTAAAATCAACAAAAAATCTTTTAAACATTATATTAAACTTGGAATTTAATGCAAAATAACTGAAGAACTCTTCACGATACTCCCACTTTAAAGGAAAATTAAGCTTAACAATTCCTTTCAAGCAATTCGCTTAATGACTTCATCGTATAATTCGATTCATTTTGGATCTTAAATAGCTGTCAAACCACCCAAATTATATAGCCCCTCGGCATTACCTCTTGTGTATGTTTGGGGCCATGTCAAAGGAAATTAAAATCGTCAACCCACACGACCCATCCAATGATGATGAATTTATGCGAAAATTTAATTATTCCCCGACAAACAGAGACCAGAGGAAAATGCGAAAAAATGTATCGATGAAAAATTAATGTCGATTGGGAGGCGATACCAATAAATCAATGCACAAACAAAAGAAAAGAGGACGGCGGTCGGCGGTCGGCGGATGGCAGAACAGTCGCCGCAAAGTTTAATGAAGAATGATAAAAAAAACGAGGAAAAGTAAATGACGTTAAATGAAAATATTAAAAGTGGCAAGAGGCTAAATATGGCCAAGTGATTTAAGGGGTAAGCCTGACGGGGCGGGGGCGTTTGGGCCAATTAGTCGTTTTACGGCTCGTGTTGACAAGAAATTAACAAATTGCGACGACGCTCGACAAGGGGAAGCTCCCCCGATCTGCAGCTTTTTTTTCTTGTTTTTTGTTAAAGTAATTCAATATGTTTAAACGTTGGCCACAGGCTGTCTCCGCCCCTGCCTACGGACCTCCTCGTCTGTTTGATTGCCACACAAAGAAGGATGGAAGATGGCCAGAATGGGGGGAAGAGGAGCAAGAAGGTCCTCGCTCCAAGGCATACAGAAAGGAAAATTGAAAGTATTTATGGGTATTTAAATTTATCAAGCTTAGAGATGGAAAACTCCAGCTATCAGATCTAGAGTTCTTCCTTAGAAATCTCCATTAAGACATCTTGTAAACCTTAAAAATAATTTTGTATAGAAAAATATTTCCCTCATCTCTTGATTGATTTTTATTCAAATTTATATACATTTTTCTCCAAGTGCCTGTGCCAGCGATGACACTTGAAACTTGCGATGGCGACGGAAGATGGAGGAGGACTCGAGGCGGGTTCAAAAGGTGGTGCAGCATCCACAGCATCGTCAGCTTTTAATGTTTGAACTTTTTATTTCGCAAGTAGCAAGAGCAATTCCAGGACCAGGACCAGGGAGAGAGAGTGTCAAGGGGTGGTCCGTGGGGCGACCTCGATGCTTGTCATATGACACCAATAAATCGCTTCAATTGCTCTCTGACTGACGCCGTTACCTGGGCACTTCACTTCGCTTCGCTCTCCACTCCCTGCCCTGGCTCAGCGTTCAATGTCAGCGTAATGAAAAAATGCCAATACCAAAATGAATGTGTAAATGAAATGGCTACAGAGGCAGGGATAGGATGGGAGATAGAGAGGACACGGCACTCGCTGGATCCCTGGATCCCCCAAACCGAATTGGATGTGTCTGAGCTCCAGTGGAGCGTGAGTAATCCTTTCAATTTAAACAGCTCCCGCAGCACGGCACACAGGTGAATAATTGGCTTCTATGCTTCGGAAAATTACCGTAAAATTAGCCTGGCAAAAAGCTGAATACGCAGGTAACTTTCAGCGAAGCCGTGAAAACAAAAGTGGAACTGGCAAAGGGGAGTGGAAAGTGAGCTAAGCTCGACTTAAGTTTCAAAGGACCCTGAAGATATTCAAGGAAAGAAAGGAGAAAATTAACAAAATAAGGAAGCCAACTTTGAGGTATAACTTTAAATTTATGAAGTACTTGGATAGGTTTCGAAACTTGAAGAACAATTAACTTTCAACCTCCATAATCTCTACTAAACAGACTTCTCCAGCTCGCAGCAACAAGTGTGTTTTTCTTATTTTTTGTCGAAGCAAATATCAGTTTCAGCCTGAGTTAACTCGACTTGTTTACTGCCCAGACCAATGGCTTAGTCCCAAGAAGTCGGCTGGAGCAACAGCTGCCGGTGTGCCTTTGTCAACAGGAGAGGAGCCTGAGGAAAAAACAGGAGCAAAAGAAAGCTCCATCTTGTCACCTGACGCGTGCACCCAAGCAGGACGAACAGTTTCGGGCAGCGGCGGCAACAGCTGCTGTCCGCACCAGACGATCCCCATGATGCCTGCTGCTGTCGAACCCGCTCCTTGGAACCCTCCATCCCGGGGCACTTGGGCACTTGGAGCCATGTGTTGCTCACTCGCCCCCGACATGTGCGCATTCAAATGGAAGCTGTGAAGTGGCTGAGGACTCGAAACTCCTCTGCTTTTGCTGCTTTGCTCGGTCTGGTTTAAACAAATGGCATTTTGGCCAGCAGCTTCTTGGGGGTGTCATATATCATTACCCCACAAGGCCCGAAAAAAAAGAAAGAAAATATATACTAAAGAAATGAAGGTTAGCTGTGGGGATTAAAGGTTTGGATACCCTTTCGTGGGTTAATTGGATTATTTAAGTATAGAGTTTCATAGCACACCTTTTTCACAGAATCATTAGACTTTTGAAGATAATAGAGGATTATTATAATATAATATTAATATATTGGAAAGGACTTAATAACCTATAGTTCATGAAAAAGATATCCTGTATTTTTTCAATAAAAATTATGGGGCATCCCCCAAAAAGCTCCTTTCATAGAGTAAAATAAGGAGAGATCCATCGTTAAGTACTTTGGACACTCGTGCTGGATTCCTTGATGAGGCCCAATGCGGTGGCAACCCTAGGCGCACGCACACACACGCACTAGCAGTCGCCTTGCACCCACACCAACACCGGAGTCCTGGGCCCACGCACATGTGGAACACTTGTATAAATTGGCTCATTATGGAACTCATCCATAATCTATGAAGCCCGGGTGGCCATCAAGCTCTCCGGCAGAGATCCCGCATTCACTTCGATTACCCTGGCCGAAAAACCAGGCACCGCCACGCACCAGGATGGATTGAGGGGGCTACCCTACCCATTTGCGACACGTGTTTAACTCGTTTTTCAAAAAGGAAAAAGCGGAGCGGCAAAGGACCTCCGCCGGGCGCATAAAACAATTCACTTTATGCGCTTGAATTTAGCCATTTGCCACCATTGAAGCGTTAACTGGACATCGCCGCCAGTCGCCAGTGGAGCAGGGCGCAGCATTTGGCATTCCTCGTAATGGCCATGGTCCAGTCCTCCGGCATATATACATTTTAAGCAGCCTCCGGGGCAGCATCCCTTTTTCCAGCTAGTTTTTTTCGGGCATTACTTAATAAATGAATTGTTTTCCTGCCAAGCAGGGCATTTTGATTCACCAATAATGGTTAAATATATATTTTCCATTGAATTTAATATTGAATTTGGCTATAAGTTTCTCGGAACTCTTCGATTTTCTCTCACATCCGGTTTGCTTTGACCTCGTTTCCGGTGTCTACTATAAGTTATCCCGAAAAAACCATCTGCTCAATATGAAAACAGGGGGGAAAGAAGCGTAGCAAAACAGCAGAAAATTGTTGCCAGCGTAATTCCGAGTTAATGCAAAACAGCCACCCACCTGTCAGGTGGAATATTTCTAATTTTTCAATGTCCAGGAAGGATTTTTCGCTGTAGCTGGCGCACCCCTTCATCCTTGACCTGTCCCAACTAATATCTTGTGTAATGGCAGGCAACAGCTTTTTATGCATATCGACAGAGCTGCTGCTCCTGATATTCCGCAGACAGGTCCGGTCCTCGGTGGAAGTACTCTTCGTACTTTTAATATGCATCGAAGGGGCCAAGCCGAAACTTTGACCGGCTCTTCTAATTGTGCCACTTCCGCTCAGAGTGCGGCTAATGCTGCACCTTAAGTGCATCCCAACCCCTGCCGCAGACCGACAGCTTGTCTTAATGCCTTCCACTTTTTCGGGGGCGGCAGGCACTTCATTTTTGTGCCGGTGCGGAGAGTGCAGGAGGCGTTGCCGCATAATAAATGGACAATTTGCCAGTTGAAGCGTGCAAAAGCCCGCAAGGATGTAGGATGCCACCTCTGCCCCGCCCCGCCCCGCCCGATGCGGTTATAGATTACTTTGGCCCCAACCCCTAATAGGAGCCAACCCTTGGCCAGCCATAAAATTATTTTCTGCAACAATTTCTTGAGCGCTTCTTCAACTCGCTGCCGCCCGAGGGCATTTTAATTTTTGATCTCGTAAATTCTCACAAGAGATAATAATAATATGATGCGTTCCACCTGGAAGCAGGAGAGCTGGAGATGAAGGTGAAGCTGAAGCTGGATCTAGGGAGTGGGGGCTGAGCACCTCAAACTTGGGCTTCTTTGCCGTTTTATTGACTTATGGCTCGGGACCACAAAAGGCCACAACTTGAGCAATTATTAAAGTTGAGCCACGTTGAGCAGCAACCCTCGCAGCGCCCAAAGTCAACCCCACCATCGCCCAGCCCAGCTTAGCCCCTGTGGCAACCACTAAATCATCTCTTTGATAAGCAATTTGATTTATTTTCTGAAAACAATTTTTTTTCCGGTGCTGTTGCCCAAACTATTTCGACGCAAAGCGGGCGAAACAACAAAAATCAACCGAGCTTAGAAATATTTTAGCTTTGGTATTTTTTGGCCAGCAAAAAGCCCTCTCCGTCGCTTCGGTTAGGAAAAATGGGCATTAACATATTTTAAAAGTAGATTGCGGCTGCTGTTGTTGTGGCATGTCAAGCATGAAGTGCAAATAGCTTACAGCTAAATATTTATACACAAATTTTGGTTTTCTATATCGTTTTGCCTTTTTTTTACCAACGGAAACACTTGTCCTCTGTGTGTGTGAGAGGGTCAGCCATCAGTCAGACGGTGTGTTGTGGGTGAGGAAAATGCTTCATTTTTGACATAATTTGACTGAGATGAGGTGAGCTTGTGTCCTTTCGACAGGCAATGAGAGAAGGATTCGGCTTAAAGTCAGCAAATAGGAATTTGGAAGGGCCTGCCTTTGATAGAGCTTTCAATTTGACTTTAAAATTTAACTATTTAAATCTGACTCTAGAAAATGTTTAAACATTTTCCTAAAAAAATATTTATTGATATATTTTTAACATTATAAATAAAGCCAGATCACGAAACCTTAACAAACTCTTTATAATTTTTATATAGGACGTCCCTTTAAAATATTTTTCTTTCTATTTAAAACTAAAGCAAAGTGTAACAACTCCTTGAGCCTTTATTTATAGCCCATATAGCCCATAATAACTTCAATAATCCCTCGAAAATTTTTCAATTTAACATTACAAAATTGGCAAACAAAGTTTTTCACCCGAAAATATATATGTATACCAAAAAAAAGAAAAGAAAATGCCCTAAGCTGGCCCAATTCTATACGCCAACATTCAATCATAACAGATCCCGGCGAGGGATATCCCAAAGATAAGGGAAAAACAAAGTAATTGAATAAGCCCAAGGAAATGTCAAAGTGGAAAGAATTTTCCCTGTGATGTGAGTTTTCGGTTGCTTAACTTTTTGGCACAGCTGTGCCTTTGGCCGCCTTTGTACCCTCTGACAAATAATTTGTACGCAAATTAAGAAAACAGCCGAGGAGAGCGGAGTTTCGAGCGGATGGAGAAAATTTAATGAGAGAAGCGTGTGCCAAAGTGTGATTAAAACTTTTCGGGTAAAAAATTGGGCTTCCCGTTTTCCTTGTTCGAAATAATTGGTAATTTTTTCTTTTTTTTATTGTCATCTGGGTCTGAAAATCGGTGAAAAGCCATTTACACCCCTTTGTTGGCAATTGAATTGGTTTTTAAAAGTTGGAAACCAATTCAGGGTAAATTTTGTTTGAAAACTCTTAAAAATATATTTTTACTTCTTAAATTTTTAAATGTAAAAGAAATTCCTTGATAATTAAGATTGAAGTAAAATATACTCCAGTATTCAGCTAAAATATTTAGATATTCTAGTCAAAAAATTAAATATTACAATCTTCTATCCTGATAAATAGAATATATTTGAAATATGTAAAAAATAACTTCAATTTCCATCAACAAAAAATAATAAAGGGTATACAATATACAACTTCAAGTGTATCAGGGTTGCATATCCTCTTCCATTATCCTCCGCGTTCGGTAATCGTTGAGAAGCCTTTTTAAAGTCCATGCTCAATTGGTATAATGCGCCATAATAACCGTTCTTTGACATTCGGTTGGAAGGCGAACAGCAGCCAGGACTGTCACACCGTCCCATCCAATTCCAGGGGGAATCCCAAATGCACCTTGCAAGTCGTGGTGGAGGATGCTGCTGCTGCTGCTGTCGGGCTTACAGGGGATTAATTTGAATAGGTGTCTGGCACTCGGTCCAATTGGGAAAAGTGTCGCTCGAAACAAAAAGCGTCAGAAAAGGAATCAAATGCCATGGGTCCTGCAGGACGAGTGGTGTGCTGCTGGCTGGAACCGGATTGCCGGCTATCAACCACCGCAATCGGAGTTAGCTCGGTCTGCCTCGTCGGCTGCTGCCTTTCCCATCATGCGTAATTCTATTTGTCATTTTGATTATGACATTGTAATGCTTTAATTGATGCGATGCGACAAAGGACTAGAGCCTGGCCGGGAACGGTGGGTGGGTGGGTGCGAGTGGAAACTGTAAAAGGCAATCAACCCTGTCCCTCCCATCCTTTGTGTTCCGGGATTTCGTCAGGGTGACGGCTATGATGCGCCGGCGAGATTCCTTTTTATTATTATTTTTTTTTTGATGCTACACTTCTGTCGCTCTCTCTGTGTGTATGAGACAAATCCTATAAACAACCCGAGGCAGCTTTTTGTGTTCCATGTTTGGCGTGTCTGCGGGCCAGAAACGATCGAAATTTCAATGAATTTTAAATTGAAATAGGGTGTAAGCGATGCGAGTCAGGTGGGGCTATTGACTATGTGACAGGTGTAGAAGGGGTTGCTCTCTGGCCAGCAGCCTGCATCCATATCAAAAATTGGTGTGGATAGTCGATAGCTATAGCTGATGTGAGATATTCCAGGTATTTCTCGGGTTTAGTTGCTATTCAGGATTTATTTTAAAATATATATATACTGTTTCCTCTCTTATAACATTCTCTGAAATTAATAAAGGGAAAGAGAATCGATCAAAAACAATAGATTCTTGTAGGGTTTTTAAATATATAAATTAATTTAAATAAAAACACAATCAAACTCTATGAATATTAGTCTTTATAAAAGTTACCAATTCAAGCTAATGAAGTCATTCAATACATAGTTTATTTTGATGCTTATTTCCTATACTTAAATTGAAAAACAACCTCATATTTGCATGTGCTTATTATGTATCTATGAAAATATAATTATCGTTTGCCACATCTGTTCCCATTGAAATTACCCGCATTGTACTTTGGGACAGTCGAAAACAAAGGGCGAGTCGCTCGCCTTCCGTTCGAGGGCTAAAACAACGTAATGCGAAAGCCGAAAATTGCGTTTTCAACTTGTTGTTGCCATAGCAATTTCAGGGCCCCCGATAAGCGGCAGGAGCAAGTACAACCAGACTGCAGAGCTGCCAACACGAAGTAGTTATTTCGTTGCACGCAACTCGCAGGCGACGTGACGCGAGGCGACGCATGGTGCACGCAACCCAAAATTAGGCACAGGACAAACATGTGTGTGCCGGGGCAGTGTTGGCCAACTAGCCAGGACTCGAGATCTATAAACTGGCTATTTTTAATAGTAATTAGTTTTACAAAAACTAAACTATTTTCTATATAAAATTCCTTTAAAAAAGTATAGACATGCAATAAATAAATATGTTAAAATATTGATAAGATACGCATAGTCTGTGTATTAAAAAGATATAATCAATGATTTCTCATGTATTTACTATTTTTTATATTAT
>JAEIIL010001927.1:0-20186 GCA_018905715.1 Drosophila lini | reverse complement strand
ATCTAGATCAAAGATGATCAGTCAATACCTTTATAATTTTTTTTATATATTATTTATATAAGTAAGAGTTTGCATAAAGTATTAAAAATAAGCAAATATTTTTGTAATAATGCAAACAAAAAATATACTAAACCAATTGTTTTAATTTATAAAGAAATTCTATAATTTATGTTCCAATTCCAAAAAATAAATTAAAAAATAAATTTACCAGACTTTCCTTACTTGAATATCAGC
Organism: Drosophila lini; assembly: GCA_018905715.1. NCBI lineage: Eukaryota > Metazoa > Arthropoda > Insecta > Diptera > Drosophilidae > Drosophila > Drosophila lini. The sequence continues at coordinate 19,952 of JAEIIL010001927.1, read as the reverse complement.
AAAATAATATTACAAATAAGTAAATATAAAAAATAATTTCAAACTTAATGATTCCTTAATAGATATCATCCGACCTTCTCCTAAAAAACCCCACTATGGATCTTACCTGATGAAATGGAATTGGCCGAATCGCTTCGCGGTGTGTGCTGCATTCCCATGCCCATGCCTCCGGCACCCACTCCACCGCCGCCTCCTACTCCCACTCCGCCGCTTCCTATGAGGCCATTCGAGTTGCCATTTGAGTGGTGGAGCAGGCCCATGCCCGAGATGCCACCACCCGTCAGTCCGTTCTGTTGCAGATGGAGCGGGGTAGTCGGCGTCGAGGGGGTGGTGGAATTGATGAGACCGTGGCCATTCTGCATCTGCTGCTGCATTCCATTCAGCCCGCCGTTGAGCAGCCCGTGGTTGGCCAACGCGCCCAGATTTGTGGCACCTGGCACATAGTGGCCATTGGAGTTGGAGCCGTTGGTGGCACCGTTTCCATTGCCATTGCCATTGACCGGAATGATGGTCGTTTGGGCGGGCAGAGTGCTGGAGCAGCCGTGCATGGCCAGCGTGATGACGCTTTGCTGCTGCTGCTGCTGCTGTTGTTGGTGGTTCAGGCCGTTGCCATTGGAGCTGCCATACGGACCGGAATCATTGCCACAGAGCCAGAGGTCCTGGTCGCAGTAATCGTGCGAGTCCAGCGACGAGGGAGACATATTCACCCCAGAGGGCAGGACAAGCCCGTTCGAGGAGGAGGTAACCTCCGAGGAGGACTCCTCTGGAAGGCGCATGAAGCCGCCGTTGTTCGACCAGCGCCGCTTCATCCTCTGGTAGCCGATGGTCGCCGTTTTGGGGCCGTTATCTAGATCACTTGGCGTCGGCTGGGGACAAGAGGCTTGTCCCTGGCAGTTGGTCTGGCTATGGAGAAGGATCTCTTCTCCTGGTAAAATCTCCTGAGGCTGCGTGGAGCGCTCTGTTGCTGCTCAGTTGCTGAGGTCTGTCGTGGACTCTTGTGTGGGCTCTTCTAGTATTTTTTGCGCACTTGCTTGCGCTCAAAATACATTTTTGCCCGAATTCCTGTTCATTCAAGACGCGGAAAAATCAGAGAGCTGCAATAAAGAGCGGGTACAACCCATAAAGATGAGGCGAAAATGTCCCAGAGAAACCCGTTTCCGCACCGCTCGCTTTCAAGGGGTTCGGTTCCTTCAACATTTTGTGGTCACACTGGAGAAGAACAAACGCGACGGTTCAACGCACCTGGGCGGGGGCAAAAGCTCATGAAATTTTCATTTCATTTAATTGCAAATTTTTCGCTCTACCTTGAACACGACGACGACGACACCCGGCTATTGCTGCTAAGCCGGGAAAGAGGTACATAAGTAAGTAAGCTGACCCAGCCGAAAGGAATACGTAATTCTTGAATAGATCAACACACATGTTGCGTATCTGCCCGGCGAAATCTCCGGCTCGTTTAGTGGGAAGTTTTTTTGCACAGATTGCAAACTCCTGATAGGCCATCATCGTCTGAATTTATGGTCATATGTATATGAGTTGGAGCGACAGCAGAATGGATTACTTCACTTTTAGCCACACTTAATCAGGGGGGGTTTTTTGCTCACTCTTACTAGCGATTTATGGCTTTCGCAAATCTGCTTAACTACTTAAATGTCGCCAAAATTGATGGTCCATTCCAGGACGGGTTCTTAAATTTCTACGGAATCTAGATTTCTTTTTATATATATTTGTTGGCTAAAGCTTATCTATCATTACTTATCTATCATTCACTTCCTCGACCCAACCAATCAATTTTATTTCCCTATTTGCACGCATTCTTTTATGTGTGTAACTCTGTTTGAACACTTGTCACACTTATCTAAATGTCTTGGCAATCGTTTCTGTTTACCTCCACCGTCCGTCCTTTAATGTCCGAAGCGGGTTTGTGGCTCAAACAACAGGAGCTGAGGCAAGCTAGGGAAATCAAAGTAATACTGGGGGTGGATTGGGGAAATTGTGGCAACTTAAGAGCTACTCCCTATAGAGCAGGAGTGCCCAGGAAAATTTAGTGACATTTCACCAACATTCACCAACGTTTACACCAACAGTGTGAGCAGAGGTCAGACAGAGAAGTTTGCTGAGTAGGAAGTCTAAGAGAGATGTTTCTCCTCCTCAAAATTAGGATAATGGAAATACATAAGACATCTCATAAGGGAAATTTAAGTTATTGAAGTTAATTAGAACTAGTTTTATTCCAATATACCAGTTAAAAAGGGGGCAGAAAGCTAGCCTTCCTTGCTTTTATCAATTATTTGCTGTGTTAAATAGCTCGACTATTTACAGTATTTACAAAACTACCTCAAGACTATCCACATAAATAGGCACACATTCACCTTTGGTGGAAAGCAAGTAATTACGGTCACTTTATGAGAGAAAGTCAATTAATAAAACAAGTAATTTGTAATGTAATGTAAACTAATTTCTACATACTAAATGCAGCCTGCATTAGTGCTTTAATTTATAGAAGATTAGTCATAGTCTAGGTCAGTGGATTGCTGGATTACTCGCAATCTCGGCCGCGAGAAGAATTCGCATTTCGTTTGATTTTGCAATGCAGCTCTGGCTTATGGATTGAATTCGCGCTTGACTCATTCGGCGACACACAGGTGAATCACTTTATTTTTGTGTACTGGGCTTCGACAGTTTCGAGCTGAGCGAGCAGGTTGGCTGGGCTCAACGCAAAGCCAAAAAGACCGGCACAACAATAATGAGGGGCAGGGGTAAGAGGTAAGAGCCGAGCGATAATAAACCAAAAGTCTGTAACTTTTCGTCTCTTTGTGTTATAAAGCGCCAAAAAACTGGTTTCAGCTTCGTAGTAAGTGTGAGTGAGCGGGATAGAGCGAAAGCTTAGAACAAAATCGAAAAGAATCACGATCGAAGAAGAAGCAGAAGGCAGAGAAGAATTGCCAAGAGAAAGAGATAAAAAAAAAAAGGGAAGACTAGTCTAAGCTTTCGATGGTGCGGAGGGACAGGGGGGGTTTGGGGTGAGCCGAGATTTTGGCCCGCATTAAGGAAAAAAAACCTGTCGGCGTTTGAGTCGAGCACAAAAACAATACAAACAGGTTGTTCTTTGGCGTTTTCGCTTTGTTGTCTACAAAAATATTTCTCAAAAAAAAAAGAGTAAAATAAAAGAAAACAACAACATCAGAAGAAACAGCGTATTTATCGCATCGGGAATATACTCGTACTATACGAACCTACATACATATACCCGAGAATATATATGTATATAAAAATACATGTATGCGGGGGGTATATGGGCGAGATGCGCCGCGATATATATGTATAAACGACATTTAAGGCATTTTTATAGCTTTGCGTGCCTCGATTTGTTGCTGTTGCTGCTGCTGCTGCTGATGTTCTCTGTTGCGTTGCCTCTTTATTTTTGCTCATTTTACTTTTAGCTGCGGTTTCCCTGCCTTTTGTTCTGCTTCTAGTACAAAAAAAACGGCATGGAAAAAAGAATCGGAAAGCTGAGGGGCAGCGCGCAGACTCAGATGACTTGCCCCAGCACCGTGAAATTGCTCGGTACTAGAAGGGGTAAGTATATGAACAGGAACCAGAACAAGAACAAGAACAAGAACCAGAAAAAAGAACATGAAGAACAACATCTAGAAGAAAACAAAAACAAATTCTTCTTCCAGCTGGAAAATTCGTTACGGCCCGAGTGATGGATGTGAGGAGCTAAGGTACCTAGCACACCTCTATTTATAGAACACAAAATGGAAATTACAGCAGTCAACAGGTTGGAAGTTTAGCAATATCACTCTTTATACGGGGTACAAATAAGATAGAAGGAAGTAGGTATTATCTCCAAAAACATTAAGTACAAATATGCTTAAGCAGCAGCACCAGGCGAGTCGATTTAGCATTGTAAAGATCTTTATAACAATAACAAGTATAGTTTTGAATTCATAGAGAATGTAAATTAATATGTTGTAAATGTTCTATAATAATTTAAGTATAATCGGAGGATATCAGAGGAACTTGTTAGGTAATTGGTCATATTTCTATCTTGCTTTACCTTTAGAGGAGTAGTATAGACTCAAACTGTGGTTTGAAACTCAACTTTTATTTTAGAACTAGTATTTATTTCAGAAAGTCTTGGTAAAGCTTTGTTAACCGGGTATCTTATAGTTGAGCACCCTTCCCTACTGATTTCTTACTTGTTTAAGCTGGCCTCCTGGAAATAGCGCCTCAATGGGATCAGATAAGGTCTGTGGATAAGGTCTGAGATAAGGTATGCGCTCAATTAACTTGGATAAACATCATGAGAAGCTTCACACTACAATCATTCAATGAAATTAATGCAAGTCCATTGAACAATGGAAATGGAAGTTGCAAGGGAAAAAGATAAAGAAAAGATATAATATACAATATTGCACAACATTCTAAATTAATTTCCTTCCTAAACAGAATTTCTTCAAGTATTTTGGGAATACTTTTCTATTGGCAACACCTCTGAATAAACCTATATGAGAGCTCCCACTTGACTTTTGGGAATTCCATTGATTGAAGACTCAACCCATTTGACCCCAAATACCTGATTGACCCTTGAATGTTTCGAGCATTATAAAAGTATGTCAATGACTGGCACGCAACAACCGTTTGTCAGGACTCAAGTCCATACCTTTTTTTCTTTTTTTTCTACCCCAAACGACATCCTCAAATGCAATAAGCTTTATTAACTGAGCCAAGCAATTGGTGTACACGCCACTGGAATCGGTGGGCGGTGGGGAGTACCTCCTCCTGTTCTTGTCCAGCGAAAACAATTAAATATCCGCTGCCGGCTTGTCCAGTTGGTTTCATAATAGGCCCACAAACACAGAAATCCCTCCATCAGAGCACTCCCCCACACGATAGCGAGTACGCACACTCCTGCCAGCGGATCCTTTTAATTTCCTGCTGTTATTTTCCTACACGTAGAGCCAGCGCCGCGTGATTTCCATTTGCCTAGGAGTCCGAGTCCATTTGGAGGCGGTGGGAGTAAGAGGGCAGGAGTAAACATATGCGACACATTCCCATAAACCCCTTCCTGGGCGGCAGAGTAAACTGAATGATAATGGTGGCCTCGAGGCCACCCAAAAGGCTTCAACTAATGTACTGAGAAAGAAAAATAGGGAAAATGCCACAGAGTAGCGAACCAAGGGCAAGAAGCAGAAAATATACTCTTTCTCCCATAATGGTCACTTATATTACACATTGGAGATTGTTTTAGTTTATGAAAGTTTATGAAAACTTAAACATTTAACATTTTCCTAATTTGTTTAGACTCCTTAACCCCCATCAACGTTAAAGCTGACCTCCTTAGCTCCTCTCTTCTGGGCCCTGGTCTGCTTTGATGATTGATTTCTGAGTAAACAAAAATGCGAAAAAGACACCGAAATCGGCGACCCAAGACAACACTAAATACATACAGGTGTATATACGATAAATACATACATATATGGGGGCAAACCCGCTGACAAGTTAACAGTTTCCCCTCGTACTACCAATCACAACAACATTTTTAACCCAAAACTGGTTGCGCTTTACTTTCCGCGAATTCAGTTTGGTTTATGGCTGACTTTATTTTGTTGGTGGTTCGCTTTTTAAAGTTTGCTGATTTGGTTAAACACGAAAAATGGTGCCATTCAATTGACACATTTTCAATATTTGGCTTAAGACAAAAAAAAAAAAAAAAAACCTAAGTAAACAGGCCGAGTAAATCACTGAAGAAAATTATGGAGGTCTTGGTCTTTATAGGATCCATTAGGATGAGCATAATCCCCGTAACAGTAACATGGAACCTACATTTTCTATAAAAAAAAACGTTCTTCTCATCAATATCCCTCCCTCCAGCTGCTCCAATTCCCAGGCAGATCTATTCCACTTGCCGGATCTCCCAGAGTTCTTTAAGAATAATTTACATGTTCATCAGCCGGCCAAAGTCTTGGCGCACAAAATCAATTAGCAATAAAAGCATAAAAGGCGATAGAAACTTTTAATGCCATGGGGCCGAAAAAGATTTATGAGATTTTTTTGGTGGTCAATTTTCCAAAGCACTTTAACCGCAACTGTGTGACAGGGCACGCGCCTCAATTTCTTGCTTGGAGAATTAAAAAAAAAAACAAGTGGAAATGCCACAATCAAAAGTGCTGGACTGGGAGTTACCCTATATAAAACCCATACTTGAATTTCAAAAAAAACTAAACTAAGACAAGTGCCAGTAAGTAATCTTAAAGCTTAGAGTTCCAGAGACAGGAAACTCTTAGTCTAAAGACGTATCTTCTAGATACTCAGCAGCATGCAGCCTTGACTCGCCGAACAGCTATCAATAAATATTTAGAAGCAAAGTAAGCAACATCAAGCGAGGCGTCACAGCTGGCACAAAGTCTAAGGCAACTGGTTGAGGCTGAGACTCGAAAAATGCGCTTCAATCATTTCCTTTTCCGGTTAAGCGGCGTCTCTCTCTATATCTTCCCATTCTTTGCCGCCGCCAATTTGCATTTAAAATCGATAATATTATTTGCATATATGTGGATCTGACTGATTGCCTGACCTTTTCGGCAGACAAGAAGTCATATTAGAGTCAACACGCAATGACGAGCAAGGCGTCGCGATCAAGAAAGCCTGCGAAAACACCCCTTAAAAACAGACAGCCTTGATCTGTTTTCCAGCTGGTTTTTTTTTCGGCAAATTGGTAGACTCAAGGTAAGAAAATATAAGAAATATCAATAGAACCCAAAGTAATTGTGGAACTTAGCAAATTAATAAGATTATAAAGGAAATAATAGTGTAAATACAACAGAATAAGTCCCTGCATTGGGTTTTTTAATTATTTAATTATTTTTATAAAAACACTCAAAGCCCAGGTCATTACCATATAAGTCGAACACCTCTGGCCCCTGCTAAAAGTAAAAAAAAAACCCAAGTGCCAAGTTCGGCTAAAGAAAAAGTTGTTCGAGTCTTGAACTTGGCTTGGTCGTCTGTATTACGAATCTTTTCGCATTGCTTGGCTAATCAACAACAACAACAACAACAATAACAACAACACAATTGTAGCATCCACAAGGAAAATTGTGGAAAGTCATGGAAAATCTTCGTCATCGTCATCGGCGGTTGTTTGCGAAAGTGTTGACAGACAGCTCGATCGACTTTGTTGTTGGCTACTTTTTTTGCTTTTGCGGCATGTGAAAGTCCATGAAAGCGGGTGGCAAGGGGAAAACCCGTTGCAAGCTTTATAAACGACTATATATATAAAATATATATGGCAGACTACTGCTAATTGCTAAAACACACATCTCGGTTGAACGGGAGCCCGGGCAGGTGGGCAGGAAACGCTTCTAGGAGCATCTGACAAGATAAGGCAACCATGAAATGCAACCACGAACAATGCACATTTCAAAGGGAGAACAGGGTGGCAACTGTCCTGACCCACTGGTCTGCGCCCAATGGCATTCGAGGGGTTACATTGAACCCGCGTTGGTTCACCTGTTGGATGTCAGGGTGGTACATTACACCTGACAAGCAGATATGTTGGGTTTTAAAGACAATTTCTTAAAGATTCCGCCAGGATAAGTTCCCACGATGACTCAAATCTTTTCTCTATATTAAATTTAAACCCAGCGCACACTAACCATAACTTGATAGCTTGAAAAAAAAAAGTCACCGAAAAGCGACATAAACAACATCCGAGTGCCATATAATGATATATAAAGTCGCCCATTAAGCCCAGAACCTCGAACCGCGAGTGCAGCGAGTTGGACGAGCCAGAGATCTCGGAATGCTCGACGTAGTAGCCGGCAAAACCCTCGGCCACATGTTTGGTCGTACATGTGTCTATATATTTGCATAAAATCGCATTAAAATTTGCCATTTTGCCAACTTTAATGTACCATAAAACACACAAACAACAGTGGAGGCAACGAGACGATGACGATGACGCCGACGACGACAACGATGGCGATCCCATAGGAAACAAGTAACTTTTTTGTGTTGTTTGCTTAGTGTCCAGAAAGTGTAGCAAAAAGAGAAATAACGAATAATTTAATGTGCAAAAAGCGGTAGAAGAGAAAAGAGCCAAGAAGCCGAAACCTTAACCAGTCCGAACGCCCAGGAAATGGGGGGCCAAGGCGGGCTGACAGGGGCCGGGGGGTGGTTAAATTAATTGTGGGAGAGTCTAACTAATGTGGGGACTTTTCTTTAGACCCGCAGAACGAAACCAAGCAGCGCCTGTTACCTAATGCCTCATTAGGCGCCTGAAATTAGGCAACGATAGAACAGGACCCAAGCGCATTAAAGGACTCGCTTTATAAGGATAAATATGTCATAGTTTCTATGGTTTTATGTTCTAATTTTAATTGAAATTAAGCTAAAGATAAAGCAAAGTTTTTACCTTTTCAACATTTTCAAAACATTTCAATTGGTGTTTAGTCTTCCACTTTCTGAATAAAAATTATAAAATAATATATGGAAATCAGTTTTTAACTGACGAAACGATTTTCTAATAAACTAAATTTTAACTAATGATGAAGTATAAAATAACTACTTAGCCCCAAAAAGATTCAACTTCTCTCTTTCTAAACCCGATTTTCTGATTTTAATATTAAAACGATCCCATTCCTGTTGCCATCGTAATCCAAGTTTTTCCCAATTTTCCACTTCTGAAATTGATTTCCCCAACTCCCCTCAATTAACTGGATTCCTTCAAATGATTCTCGAACCTATATATACTTTACGCACTTGACAAATCAAAATTGTTTACACCAAATGGAACCTCATCAAGGGAATGTTTGTGTAAATCAGGGTAAATCAGCTGCCCCAATACGAATGCCATCAATGCCCACTTGACTATCAATATGCTTGGCGAATTTATGGATATCCACGGCAATTACGCAGTCAAGTGCTTGCCTAGGATCCAAACCATATACATTAAGAGTGAAATATGTACAAACAGTACGCACATATTTATTTATGTTTTTACGCAGGCGAGTTTTTACAATTTTCAGCATTCACTCTTTAATTGGCCTGAGCCCGCCCGCCTGCCTGTCAGTTGGCATGACAATAATGAATGTATTACCAATCGAACATGTGTATCTCCCTGGGACATCATATAGCGTCCGAATCTATGTACCCAGCGCGTATGATGTGTGTATCTTGGCATTGAAAGTAGTTTTCTTTTCTTTATTTCGGCTGGATGTGGAAATGGAAATGAAAATGTTTTCGCTCACACGAGGTGACAAGTGAGTCAAGACAAGAAAACACATTAGGGTCGAGGGAAATGGTTACGAAAATGCTTCAGTTTTCCAAAGACGCGAACTTGTTGCTCAGTTTGACCACAAAATGTTGCTATCGGGAAGTCAAAGTTGGCCCCGCGCACTCACCATATGCATCAATATAGTGCGCCAGTTCTGCTACTAATCCACAAGTATCCATGGGGTCACAATCCTCTCGAACGGGGGTAATAATCCCAGGTATAAATATATATCTGTATATATTAATATGTGTATGAAAATATCCTTTCACTTTAACCGTAACCGTAACCGTCACTAAAACTTTAACCGGGGGATCTCGGGCACAAATCCCACGTATCTTCGCGCACTCACGCACTGGCAAGTTACTGTTTTCGAGCTGGTTACCGCTCCTGGATGCTCCAGGATGTGCGTGCGCGGACAGCGGGTAGCGGGGGCGGTCCACAGACGGCGACTAGACAAATGTCTGCGCCGCTGCTGCGCTGCTGGCGTCGCCGCTTTGTTGTTGACGTTTGATTCCGAGCCGTGCCTTCTCCGATTCTCTCGCTTTCACCGAATTTCATTCAAATTGCTGGGAATTCTCAGCTAACTTGAACGTCCACTATATAATATCTGTACAAATATGAATATACGCTCTCGATTTGAGTTATTTAAAGCACTGTTTCCTCTTATTTCTCTTATTTATTTCTGGTTCAGCTACAATGCATTTTGCACTTTATTTCGATTTCGATTTCTGACGACGAATTGCACTTGTTGTTTCTGTGTATGGGGATATTGGTTGGGGTCGGGGGTATCTTTGATTGGTATTATTTGGGGGAATTTTCCAACGATTTTGTATAAATATATGCGTTTTTAAACATTATATTTTTTGGGGGAAACCGTTCTGGTAGACTTTGTATCTTGTATCTGGTATCTTGTATCTTGTATCTGATGTTTTGTATTTTGTATCTTTCAACCGATGCGCGACTGAGGCGAACGGACGCGATCGGGCGACGAACGTGCGAGCGAACAACCGTTAGCAACAAAGTCCAAACAAATACTTAATCAATGAGCGAAACGAGCAAAATATTAAACGTGAAATTCTCCCAGCATTTACACCACCACCACTACCAAGTCGTCGGCGTCGCTCAGTCGAGTCGACGCGAGCGAATTCACCACTCTCGCTCCCGCACTCACACCACCACAAAGTCGAAAGCGGAATCAACGCTAAAGTTAAATGTGAGGCGCAGACAGCACACACTCACGCACACATACACCGCGGCGGCACACTGAGCGAGCGGCTTGAATGAAAAATGCCGATGCAATCGTGAGATTCTCTTTGTCCGCTCTCCATCACGTCACGTCATTTGTATCTGTGTGTCAGTGAGCGGTTGTATCTGTGTGCTTGTGAGCAACCCAACAGTTCGGTGTATGCGTGCGAGTGCCATCATCGCTTTCCTTTGCCTGCCTCTCGCCACTTCTCCCTTTCTTCGTTCCTCGCTTTCCGTTTTCTGTTTTCTTTACTTATTTGTTGTGTTTTTTTCGTTGATTTCTCGTTGCTACTTTCGGGTGCACAAGTGCAAATTCACACGTACATTCGAAATGCTAGCACAGTGGGGCAAAGTTGGTAAAAAGTGAAATGGAAAATGGGCTTGGACAGTCGAAAAAGCTAGGGTCTTACTCCTAGATGAATGATTCGCTTCGCGATTGAGAAGGGTTATCGTCAGAATTTCTATTCAATGTGATTTTTTATATAAGAAACGTAACGCTGATTGATTCCTAGAACTATTAAATACAACGCAAAAATAAATAGGTAAATGCATTCTACTACATTTACTTATTATAATATTTCACACTTTCTTTTTTAACACTAATTGAAAATGTAAGAGAATGTGAATTTACTCGAATCTTATGAAAACTCTCTATGATTTATTTTTATCGAAAATATCGACATGTTATCGTTTTTCTGTAAAACTGAATAGTACTATTTGGAGTTTAATGATGATAAAAATATTATTTTCCTAATCAAAATTGCGCTTTAAACTTAAGAAAATCTGATGTCTGAACTAAAACAAGATTAAGATTAATTCAACAAGTCCAAAGATACAAGAAGTTTCTCTTATATTTTAATAAAATAATATGTTTAAGAATTAAATATTACTGATAGTATAAGGTAAAATCGTAGAGCAATGATTCGAAACAATTGAATGAGTAATAATTAGACATAACCGATTGAGAAGTGCAATCCCAAATTTAGTCGCTACCGAGGAGAACCCAACAGGGTAATCAGAATCAAATAAGAATACTTCAACAATGCGTTGTTGAGGCGTAATTGATGGAAAGCCAGAGGAAAGATCGACAGTGCAGTACACACAGAAAATACTGCTAGCAACGTATTCACGTATCTATGAAAAGCACTGCGTACACGTAACGTATAGATTGCACATTTGAAATACATTGTGGTTAAAAAGTAACAGCCCCGCGAATCGAGATCCTCAGATACAGATACAGATACGCACACATCGCTGCAGATAATTGTGCTGCCCTCTTCGCTCCACTCCCCCCAGCTCATCGCCACCTGACTCACTGCAGTGTGTGTCTGTGTGCTTGGTGTGTCTATGTGTGTTTCGTGTTTGACGCTGGGCAAGTTCAAGTGTAGAATGCAATAGAGAACCGCATTGAGCAGAGAGAGAAAGACAGAGAGAGCGAAAGAGACAGAACGATTGACAGAGAGAGGGAGAATCAGAGAGAGTTGCTCTCTCTTTACGCATACGCATTGAAAAGCCGGTAAAAGGCAAGGGCATTAGCGCAGGGGTGTGCGTTTGATGTGGATGGAGGGTGTGGTGGGGGGTAGTGTGGGGGTGGGAGCTGTGGTGAATTTCGCTGTTGGGGTTGGCTAGACACATTGAACCACAAAAGTTCAAGATGAAAACACAAAATATCAACAGTGACAGCTGAGTAGAGGGAACGCAGTGGAAGAGGCAGAGGAAGGGGGGTGGCTATAGCCCATTATTTCTCTCTCCCTCTCTTAGTTTCTCTATTTGATGTGCCGTTTTGGGGGGATGGGGGGGAGGGATACCAATACAAACACAGCTGCCTCTGTTATGCTCTCCCCATCTCCATCTCCATCTCCCTTCCATCCTGCTGCGCCCTGCCTTCCCACGTCCCTGTCCCCTTGGCCGACTGCCAAACGATTCTCAGTTCAGTAGTACACTGGAGCAGGCGTTCAGAGTGTGAGTGCAACATGTATCTGTATCTGACTTCATTGCCGTATCTGTGTGTGTGTGAGTATCGTTTATCTGTGCGAGAGAGTTTGTCTAGCCGCGGGTAGTGGGGACTGGGGTGGCAGGGAAGGGGAGTCATATGCATGGCGTTTGTTGGGGTAGTTCGCCGGCAAATGAAAGAAACAGAATGTAGAAAATAGAAATAGTCGGATGACATATAGTGGAAACATGCCAGTGAGCCACAGAGCACGTGAAATACCCTACTAGACAATGTAAATGATACGTGTATAAACAAAGAAAATAGCAAATCCACGATATTCCGTTTTCCAGTATGATTCACTCTCTTATTTACTATTTAGTTTTATAAATAGTTGAAATATTTAAAAAAGAGTCTAGGTCCAAACTAGACCTATCCCAAAAACACACAGAACAGTCTATGTGTACGTTCGTTTCTAGTCTTTAGTCTCGCTAGAATCTTTTGGCTTTTGATTATCTTAGTTTAATTAGTTAGTTATTAGTTTTCCTTGGGAAACACCTGAAAGTTGTCCCAAACGGTCATCGCATGTATTCAGCGATCATAGAAACTTTATAAAACCAATCTTACTTAAATTATGAGACAGCAAAAATGCATTAATACCGCGATCGTGAGCTTGAAACAACAAGTAATATCCATATTTCTTGATGAAATTCCTATTTTAAACAATTAGAATTGATAACCCAACAACCCTTATATTCTAGTTGGCTAATGAAGATCTCATTCTCATAGGATAAAAGATTAGATACTAGTTTCCCCAAATCCAATTAGAATTGGTTTACTCTAGGTCGGAACTAGTTCAATCTAATTTAACTTATCCCATGGGACACAGCTCTTAAGCCGAAACCAACAGTTGTTGCAGCCCACAGATACATTATGTATCTGTGCACTGTGCTCTCCCCGCCATCTGGTGTGCGCTCGCGTGTCTGTGTGCACTTGGAGTCGAGAGCGAGATAGCTGCTGGCTAGTAAAAAGGCAATAACAAAGGAGAAAAACTTGTCTACATGCCTGTCGTACAAGCTGCAAAATTTATGCGAAGACACACAAATCCACTGAACGAGAGACCGACAGCGCTGGCGTTGCCTGTGTGTTTGCTCTTGTTTTTGTCTTGTTTTTTGCTGTCTTGCCCATAGACAGGCCGCAGCAATCTGCTCCACAACACTCTGCATCGGTGCACCCCCGTGACACTGCCCCTGCACCTTGTGGATGCATAGAGACGCTGCCACAAGTACACAGGCAGAAAAGATATTGGGAAAGAAGATTCGGTTTTATAAAATATAAGTCGTTATGCTAAAAATGATAATAAAAGCAAAGTGCTTCGACATAGTGTCTGAAAAGGACTGAAAACGATTTGAAACCTTTATTCTAAACCTTCTAGTTCTAAGACTAGATTTCTTTATCTAGATAGACTCGGCTGTTAACGCTAATATTTTTTTTGAATTTCCCACTTCGACCTTAAGTTGTAATACTTTGCAGGGGCTTGAAAGGACCTGCTTCCTTCTTTAAAAAAATGTATTTATTTTTTAGAAATCTATTTTGTGCATATTGAACACACTAATGCCTGATTTTGGTTTTTTTTTCAGTGTACGGATATATTAAAAAATTTGTTGGGTTTTCTTTTGCCAGTCTGGTTTGCCTTGTTTGGCTTGGTTCGCTTTTCGGATCGGTTCGGTTCGGGTTGCCTTTTGGTATGATTTGACTTTGAATCGGGTGTCACAAAGAGGCAGAGACAGGGACAGAGTGAGTAGGACAGAGCAAGGGTTAGAAAGAGATAGAACGGAGAGTTGGCAAAGTCAGGTTTAATGCCGTTCAGTGGCGCGGCGACGTCTTGCAGTTGAGGTAGTCAAAGCCAAGAGGAAAATACAGCGATTATGCGAGGTCCAATTCAAGAAATACCATTTCAAAATAGATTTAAAATTCAAAATCATGTAATTAATATAAACAGAGGAACTCCTTTGAACACTGTAGTATTATGTTCTAGGCCACTTTGATTTTTTGTACCAAAGACTTCATGAAATGCTTCGCATAAACGAAGTATTAGTTAGCTTAAAGAGGACAAGGGAGAATCTTGCAGGCGGGCAGTCGGGCGGTTGGGCTGTTGGTCGAACAACGACAACATCAAAAGTGGGCTGAGGCCGCTCGTGGGCAAAAAGGAACACAAGGCGCAAGACACCGCGCGACTGTGGGCAAATAGTCAAACGTCGGTGGTTGTTTGCCGATAAGCGTCTTTGAATGGGTAATGGGAAGTAGTCGTCGGATCGAAGGAGAGGCATCGCCGGAGTTGGTCGCCGTACATATTGTCAGCCACATGGCACTGCCGTAAATGGGTGCTGAAAAACGTAGTGCCCAGGCACAGTGGGTCAAATCACGCAAATACAAATGCTACAAGAAAAGTATCTTGTAAATTGTGCCTTAACTCAAGGTATATGCTACCTACAAATTTTAAACACAAATTTTTTCCGGTCTTTTTTGAGGATCGTGTGGGAATATTCTATAATTTAGAATTAACGAGTAACATATCTTGAGGTGGTAGTAAATGAGTTTCGAACAATTTTTTGGGGACTATATTTTAGGCACTTTACCAGTCAAATTACAAACCAATCCCAAATAAATAAATAAAATCATATTCTAAGATATTTAAAAAAAATAAGAACCTTACAAGTAAATGTAGGTTTTTCGAAAAATCAAGCGCCTTTCAAAATTTGCACAAGGTCTATAAAAATAAGTGTTTTTTGA
The DNA here is from genome assembly GCA_018905715.1 of Drosophila lini. Classification (NCBI taxonomy): domain Eukaryota; kingdom Metazoa; phylum Arthropoda; class Insecta; order Diptera; family Drosophilidae; genus Drosophila; species Drosophila lini. The sequence goes on along the minus strand of JAEIIL010001927.1, from coordinate 4,707 downwards.
CTTAAGTAGGTACATATATTCAAATTGCTATCTGTTATGCCCAACGATGTCCTAATGCATTTCCTTACTTATTATCAAGACCCATTATGAGGGTTCCAAGTGTGTACTGATTTTATTCCCTTGAACTCCTCACTTGCATTCAGTTTACTTTAATATATTTTATTTTATGTCTCTGTATATTGTCTATTTTAATGTATTTCGATATTTAAATTGGTTTTTAACAGTGCAATTTAATTTTAAGTAATTGGTTATATCATAAATAAGTTTAATTTTTACCTTTACCTTAAAGTGAAGATAAGGCACACTTCTTTCTTAAATGCTTTGTGAACTCACCTGCAAAGAAACAAAGAGGAAGATGAAATCATTAATTATCATAGGTATAATGATAAATAGAATATTAAATATATATTAATTTATCACCTCTTTTAATCCATTCTATTGAAGGTCTTTTGTGACTTAATTTCATTGATCAACCCGATTCATTGATGACAAATTAGCAGCAATTCTCGACCTAAACTTAACGCTTAACACATTTTTGTAACACTTTTGTTTCTCGTTCTCTGTGTTATCTATAACTATGTATATTTTTCCGCTTTTCATTGGGCACGGAAACACCTTGACTGAGTTAAGCGTTTCACGCCTGTCAAGCGTGCAATTTCCATAACTTGGAGTAGAGTCTGAGCTGAAGTTGTTTGCATTTTGATATAATGATTGGGAGGGAGTCAGACCTTACAGAATTGAGGTAGTTTTTCTCAGGCTTCACTTATCCAAAGTCTGGACAGAGCATAAAGTCTTTATTATTTGCTTGTGCGACTTGACACAAGGCATATAGAAATGAATGCGAAATGCAAATTGAATTTGAAAATTGCCAACCGACACTTGACGGGCTGTCTACGAAAAATAAAAAGTTAAATAAAATGTGTATAATGATAAAAACCACAAACGTTTGTCCCGACAGTGGCGTAGAAAGGGGGCTTAGCTAAACACATTGTTGCAAAAATATATTTAGCGAGGTTTGCTTTGCTTGGCTTATTTATTTATTTATTTATTAAGACACCCCTGTTGTAGAGGTTTCTGTGATTGTCAGAGGTCAGACTGCCAGAAAGTTGGCGACAAATGCTGCTGCAAGTGAATGGAAATTTAGTACTGTCTGGCATTTTATTAAAATAATTTAATGAAGTCAGTCTGATTCCGCGAGAATGCCAAAACTTACTGATATTTTTTGAAAATATTTAATTTTAATAAATCAATTAAAAACAGTTGATATTTTTCACTGTGTTTTCCCGATTAGCATAATATATTTTGTGATTTATGCTGACATGCGTGACATTATTTCATTAGGAGTGACAATTTGAGGCATTGCTGGCATTATACAGCAGACCCAGAAATGAGTCTAGCATCCTCCGGGGGGTGCTGCCTGGCATTACTCCCAAGCTTAATGCCAACTGACAGGCAGTCCCATCGATTGCATACTAAGCAGAGGGGGGGGCGTGGCCTTGTCGCGCCAGTTATCGATAACGATTTCCTGCCCAGTTAAATGGAAACGCAATAAGGGAAGAGTAGCAATAGCACTTGTTGCTCTAGCCGAGCTGTAAGTGAGGGGCATGTAAGTGGTGTAAGTGCAACACGCGCTTCAGATTTTTTTTTTTCTTCTTTAATTCCTGTGCCACTGACGCTGACAGGGTTGACCGATGAAAAGCTTATGGTTACAGAAATAGCAAAGCACTTGCCACACAACACAATCTGCTTTGCACCCAACGCAAACACCCATCCCCCCGAACTACTTAGTCGTAGGGGCAGGGCAACGCGTGTAAATTATTTTTAAATTGCACATATTTAATCAAGTGTGAAGTCTGCTGCGTAACTGTAGCCAGCTTTTTTTTTGTATGCATGTCAAACAATTAATTAGTGCAAAAAGTTCTCTCTCTCTCTCTGTTTTCTATTTTAAATTAGCTTTGCCCTGAACTTGGCTTTCTACTTTGATTAGATACATTCAAATCATTTAATCAACATTCAATGAGTTCTTTATTTATCATTATACTCGGATTTAAAGCTTATTGCATGACTGAAGGCAATTCCAGTGAATTGTCACCAGCCAGCGAAATTAGGCGGCGCAGATGTTGCCTTTGCACTCTTAAATGCATGCACACACACTCGTGGATGTATATATTTATATATGAATAATCACACACGCCTACCAGCCAGTTCATTGAACGAGCCGCGACGCAGTTGCTGTGGCTCTTACTCATTTCGGTTGCTCGCTGCTAAACGCCGAGTTTTACCTAATTAAGTCAACGCAGTGGGAAAGCCCCCAGAGCCAACACACGCACATAAACAACAGCCACTGACCCTTGCCCCTTCCCCATATCTGGCTACCGAAAATTAGTATAATAAATGAAAAAGAAGAATAAGCTTATTCAAGATACCCTTGCTGATTCTGAAGAAGTGTATCTTGTATAAAGTACTAGAGTAACAAAGAAAATATAATAAAAAGATGCGTAACGCCAGGTGGATTGGATGTCCCATGAAATTTCGTAAAAAAAAAAAATATTAAATAAAATTTGAAAATAGAAGTTACCTTCTTTTGAATTAACATAGATATTTTTCTATATATTTTTTTAAGTGTACCGAATTTGACAATTTACATATACTAAAAAATGTCGGTATAAATTCAATAGACGATTTCTTAGACACAGATTTTTTTTAAATTTTAAAATAAATTATTTTTGGTAATACTATGATATTATAATTTATAGATACAAAACTATTTAACTTGAAGAAAGTGCATTAAAATGTATAGTAAATATTATTAGTTAGATTTTAGAGAACATGTGTGATCTTCATATCAAAATTCATACAAATTCTAGGACTTGTAAAACATTTACATTAAGAGTCCCTGATTTAAATAACTGATTTTTATAATCTTAGGCTTATCGTGGTATAAACTCATTTGATCAGTCAAAAATGCCTATAACTCTTATGGAAGAGTATCTCAAATATAATCGACTCTCTTCTAAAATAAAAAAAAGCTGATTAAAGCAAAAATTACTAACTAAATCAAACATAATTTCATAGACATAGACAGGCCACTTAATGAAATTATCTCGAATAAATAACGAAATTGTGGAGAAGGGCCCTAATAGCGTGATATGTCTGACAACCAATCTGAACGAGACACTGACGGAACGTGAATTCAATTTGTGAAAGGATTAAAATTGGATGAGGTTTAGACATAATAAAATACCTTTACCTTTAGTTTCAGCAGGTAAAAAAATATACAAAAGACTAGGAAGGCTTTGCCCCAAAATACTTTCAAAACTAACCAGTATTTCCAAAGAAAATGCTTCAAAATTGTACAAAGTTCGGTGTGTGTTTTTAGCTAACTATGGAAGAGACGACTGCTGACCAGCTGATTGACGGGGCCTTGGCCACTTTTCTCTCCCTGTTCACCTGGCTGTGTATCCAGCTCATGGGCCTTATCGAAAGGCGGTCGAAAAAACTGCGTAAGTGGCTTAATCCAAACAGGCTGCGAAAGCAGTTTCATGGAGATGCTTCTCGTTCAAATTCAAACGTGATTACACCGTCACTCTCACAAGCAAACTGGACTAAAAAATAAAACACGAGAATTTTAAATATGAAAAACCTAACTCTGGCAGGACTGCTCTGGGACAGTGGCTCCAAGATGGATCTGATGGGATATACTGGCGACGATGAGGACATTAGGTGCTACCGCTCCTATGACTTGTACCTCAACTTCCTGTGGATCTTTGCCGGCATCTATGCCCTGTCTAAGCTAACGCAACTCCTGGAGCTCTACCTGGGCCAGCGGCTGATCCCCCAAAAGGGCTGCTGTGACGTCCGCATGATGAGCGGCGAGTGGGAGCAGACCCTGATGCTGTACGAGACGGACAAACGGCAGCTGGAGGCACAGGTGCAGTCCTGGCGCGAAAAGAATCTCAATCTGGAGCAGACGATCAAAGAGCTGCGCGACTCCAATATCCACTTTCTCAGTGAGAATTTAATGCGCACGGTGATGCAGGAACAGGTTTGTGGATCAGATTGATATTTATTTTATTTAAAGTCGAATCTTTTGATAAATTTGAGAATCAATACTTTAAACTAAAATTGAACTTGAAATTAAAATTCTTTAATAATTTACATAAAACAGAAAAGTCCCCCCGCTCCGTCGAACATCTACATCAGCAACAGTCACTTCCATCTCACGCGTCAAGTCTTTGTGAACGAGGGCCAGAAGGGCGGCAACCATCGTAATGTGGGTGGCGATGATCTCTACGAAACTGAAGCCACCCAGGAGGGTCTAAATGTCTGGATGCAGTACCTAAAGATGCGCAAATGCTATATGGGACCGATCGCTGATCCAACTTTAACAGCTCCCAACAGTGCCGAGGAGTTGCTGCCCATTATTATGACCACCGAACAGCTGGCCAAGTTGCAGGGTAAGTTAGTTAGTTAGCCTTACCATACGGTTATATGTTTTAACTTTGCTATCGTTTCAGGCATGATCTAGTTAACTTTTCAGTTAAAATGCATTTCAAATAACGTTGTTACAAATCAAATCCCAAAAACTCCCTAAAAAATATATATTTCAAATGTACTTAATAAAAGGATTTTGCAATCTTTAATAATCCAAAAGGAAACAAAAATAAAATGGTGTTTTATATTAAGTTTTTATTAAATCGGGAATGT
>JAEIIL010001924.1:0-17016 GCA_018905715.1 Drosophila lini | reverse complement strand
CTGCGTTGCAAACTTCTGACTGAAATTATAATACCCTGCAAGGGTATAAAAATATAAATAAAGTATTAAGAGCCAGAGAAATAATTTATATTAAATTTTAATTTGAGTTCAAAATTCTATTTATTTGCCAGTCCAACAAATAAAAATCACAATAAACAAATAAGGTTCTAAGGTAAATAAGTTGGTAATGTTTATAAAAAGCTCATTCATTACTAAAATTGTATAAAATACATATAACCTATTTCCATACAGAAACCCTATAAAAACTGCACTGTTTTTTTTGGCTTCCATTTTTTCGCTTTCATGTTCGACTTCCAAAATTGTTGTTTTCAATTCCAGTTTTTCCTTTTTTTTTGAAAATGTGTCGTTGCGTTGGCGCTTGCATATGGAAACATTTTCACTTTAACTCTGTTGATCTTGTGGCAAAACATGCCCTAAAAAAAGGGGACAAAAAATGTGTAACTATTATTTATAGTTCAACAAAATGTCTGAGGGTGTGGCTGCCTTTTTGGCCCGACTTTTTTGGCTTATCTGCAGTCGGTGGTCGGCTGTGGGTGTAATAACAAACAACAACAGCAGGAAACGGGTTTTTTTCGGTGTTGTCTGCGACTTCCAATGGGTCAGGACCGGCCGCTTGTCCATTCAGCCAAAAAATGGGAGCAATTTTTCAAAAGCGGAAACGTTTGTTTACTTGCCTCGACCAGAAACGGACCGGAAGAGCCAGCGCCAACCCATCTATATGGCTATGTATACAGCCAATGCATCTGCCGGATCACCCCCGACGAGTGTCTCCATGAATGTATATGCTGCGATGCCAAAATTCAGTGTGGTTTGCCCCGAAATGCGGTGAGTCGTCTTCTTCCGTGTGCTGCGTCCTTGCCGTTCTTGTGTCCTGGCTGCATTAAAGGTCGATATTTAATGAAAAGTTGCAATTAGTAAATGGCACTTTTTTCCCGTCGCAGCTGACAAAAACTTTTGATATATTGTTTGCCATGGTCTGGTCTGTTGTAAATCAGGGGAGAGAACCATTAAAGCATTATTCCAGCTGAGTTTGGTTTCGGCTTTGACTAAATAAATACTTAATTACGGTTTGGGATTCCCATATTCAATCTGTTTTTTCTGATTCGCTTCATTAATAAACCACAAAAGTAAATTATTAAAAACATAATTGAAATTTAATTACAATGTAATTATTCAAACAATGTTTACCCCTGACAAACTTGTAAATCATATTGCAGTCAAAGAGAAAAAAAATCACCAGATGTAATAAACAATAATTTTTTTTACAAAAGCATAAAATGGTGGTGAAAGCATTTTATTTTATTATTTTTTATTTATTTTTTATTCTAAAACTAACCACAAAATAGGAGCATCCTATATAAAACAGTAAACATCTGGCGCATATTTTTGTTAAAAATGCAAATAAAATCTCTTAAAGTATATGTGGATTCTGTTGATTTTTAAAAATGTCCGCCAATTCCAAATGCCAAACGGTTTTATATCTTATTTATTTGGTTTGCGGTGGCCAGCGAAAATGGATTGGCTTTATTGGAAATGGCTAAAATATTTTAAAACGAAGAGTATTTTTAAAAGGTTTCTCCATTATTTTGATTGGTAAATGCTTTCTATGGCATTTGAAAATATATTTTAAGCAGAAAACACCTAACGGATGCATTTTATATACCCCCATTTTCGGTTTAAATATCATGAACACTAAGAATCCTGTCATATTATGCATGTGGCTTGCATTCACAGTATCTGTTTCTTGCTCTCTCCTCTCATTATAAGTCTGTTCACATTATTGTTAAGCTTTTCCGTACACGGACTGCTAATTAACTCAATTTATAGACAGGGAAATTTCGTTGTACTTTATAATTAAAGTCATTTAATACAATCAAGGGTTTCAATTAATTTCCATTGAGTCACATATAACTTCACAGAATACAAATGCACAGTCTTATTCATTTCCCAGTTTAAATTTGAATTTATATTCAAAACAATATTTGTAAAAAAAAAAAGAGGAATCATGATGCATAATAAACAATTGCAATAAACAAAAATATATATTTATCGGAACACTGGCATACAACAATGTCTGTGTATGCTCAATCAATGTAATATTGATGTGATAAAAACCATTTAAGCTAAGAAACGACCAATTTATTTTTTACAATGACCCTTTCAAGCTCTTTTAATCAATAAATAAACTTTTTTATTATTTACTCCAACCGAAATACCTTGCTTAAACTAGTCTTAGGAAAAACTTTTGAGTGTATGCGAAGCCCTACTATAATGTCTCTGTAATTTCCGTGACTTGTTAACTGAACAAAGACGATGTAACTTTAGCAGCTTGTCAAATAACAATTTACATACATATGAACACACATACACACACATATGCCAACTGCCATTGGCAACTGTGCAGCGCGCTGCAACATGCACAAACAAATCGCCCCGAAAAATATGCAATAGAAACGGAAACGGAAGCTAACAAGTGGAAAAGGAATAAAACAAAGGCAAGCCGAGAGAACAGAAAGTTCTTGGTAAATCAGAGAAAATTGTTTCTCTTACTGGATACTCGTATATATATCTGTATCTGTATATATAGTGCTGCGACAGACAGATTGATTGTTCATATTTGTTGCCAGACAACAGAAATTTTGTTTCCACTCGACTAAAAGGGAAGCGGAAATGCAGATTATTATCGAGCATAAGTACGAAAATATTTCTCTTTGTTTTCGTTTGGATATTCTTCAGCTAAATGAAGGACTATAATCCATAATACGAAATGCTCAAAGCAAATATTACACAGAAACTGAGAGAAATAAATGAAAAGTATGACATCTGAGTTGCTGCTTTCAGAAATCATAAAAGGATTATTATTGGATTATATTTGATTTTAGTTAACATAAGAAAACTTCTTCTGGAAATTAAAACACATTAAAAACGTAATTAATGCAAACCTTTTTAATGAGAGAAAGGAGAATTTCCATTTAGTGACTCTTAATTTTATTTTGGAACATACAAAGGCCTTCTCAACCCCAAGTCAAGGACATTCATCTGAATGGATAATCTGAAAGCCCAAAACACAAAAGCCCAGAGTGTGTCCCTTGAAATATGCTTGACTTTCCCTTTTTTTTTTTTGCCCACAGAAAAACACAATGTTGTCAAAGGGTTCATTTCGCCATGGAAAACTTTTTTCCGCACCGTCACAGTCGAGGGAGATTTAAACTGTCATTGGAGTGTGACGATGCGATCGCCATTGATTAAATTAAAAGGAAAAGAAGAAGTTAAACTAAAAGTCAGGGGGTCTGTCCCTGTAAATAGCTCGTAGGATAATTTCTGGCGATCCACAGCACTTGACAGCTGTCCGGGTCAAGAGTTGGCAAAGTTTTCGGCTTTCGACTTTCGACTTTCAGCTTTCAGCTTTCGGCCAACTTGGCCACAAGGTAATCAATTTGTCATAAGACGTCAAGACTGTTGGCCAAGCTGACCGAAGACTGGGCTCTGGGCACGTGCAATGGCCAAACTTGATTCGCAACGGGCTCCTTCGCTGGGCGTAAAAATAAAATTGAATTTTTATTTATTTTGGACCCAGTGAGGGTCGGGGGAAAGGTAAGCGCTTATAAAATATTTAGTGACAAGCTCAGCACAAACATAAAAGTTGCCAAAGGCCTCCGCCAAACATTGTGTGTCGGAATAAGTGTATATGCGAGTGGGTGTGTGCTGTGTGTGGGCACAAACAAGGGATGGCGAGTGTGTCAACACAATCAGCATAATAACTGAGGGTCGCCAGCCACCCAAGGGCTGCAATAAAAGTGGATTAAATGTAAACATGTGTGAGATTGCCTCGGCCCGGCATTTCCTTAAGCCTCCGGAGTACGGAATCAGGTCGCAACGGAACGGGTCCTCAGACGGATTGATCCCAATGCCATCGGCATTACCCGTGGCCAAGTCAATGCCTAATGACTTTGGTCACATGCCGAATTAGGCAGGACAAATGACAGCCGAGCCGAGCAATCTCGGGCCCCGAGTTTAAGTGCACATTTATCCCGGAATGGGTCAACCTTTCGCCCTCCTCGGACTTATTGTGCGCATAAATGGGCCTAGAGAAATGGCCCGGGTTAGGCCTGTGTGTGTTGCCAGCAAATTAAATGTGCCCGAAATAAATTATTTAAATCTTAATTTTGCCAACCGACGCATAAGAGTTCCTTGTAGGCGTGCAAAGATTAGGGAATTAAAACTGAGTTAAACAAATTGCTCAAAAGGAAATGGCTTTTGATTATTCTTGACGCCCTTTAATGGGTTTAGTAATATATGCTGGAGGAATCTTTTTGAATTTTGTTATCTTAAGTTTTTAATAATTTATTTAAGAGCTCCAACTTTACTTTACTTAACAAATATAAGCGAAAAACTTAAGGTATTTAAAGAAAAAAGGTGTAAATGACAGTCGTGACCAATCGATAAGAAAACCACAAATAAGATCCCATTGCGTGAGCCCCAATATTTATTGGGCCACATTTTTGGGGCAGACCACAGGGACCCCGGAACCCGGCAGCAGCCTTTTCAGTGATTAGATTTTCTCGATAATGCGCCACCGTGCGGGCCCCAAGGTGAATTCCCCTTAATTTAATTAACACGCCCTTTTGTTCCTTCCACCGGCCATCGTCCTTTCCTCCTTTCGCTCCTCGCTTCGACCAGTGGAGAAATGAACAGCAAGGAACACAAAGGCAAAACCAAACAAAAGCTGCATTGGGGAACGAATCCACCGAATGCTCGTGGGGAAAATGTCGGTGGAAAATGCCGGGGTAGTCGAGACAATAAAACGCTTTTTTATGGTTCTTTTAAATGCTTCGCTCGAAGACATTAAAAAGTCTTCAAGTTCGGCGAAAAGTTCGCCGTATCCTAGCTTCCGTCGCCATTGTGCTCCATTGTTTTTCTGCCGGCGAACCGGAGTCGAAGTCGCCAGCCAGTGTGACTTGAACTCGTCATGAATAATGGTAATTATGAAATTGGACTTTGCTCCGCGCGCCTCAGACACTCCATAATCCGAGGCGAGTGCAGTGAACTCGTCGTCGTCTGTACTACTTATATTTATTCCCCACAGCAAACAAAATGCCCGAAATCAGTTTAGCCACTCAATTGCTCACACCAAACAAAAAATTTCAAACTCCTCGAGCCCATCATCATCGCCTTCATCATTGGCGCCATTTTGTGGCGTTCCTTTGGTCGTTGGACTCGCGGCACTCGGCACTCGGCTGACAGCCGCCAGAAAACCCCGAGGAAATTGCATGAAAAGTTTTCCGCTTTTCTCCGCCGCTCACTTATTCATATACACATTTTAAGAATGTACAAAGGCCAGCTTCTTGTCCGCCTGTCTCATTCTTTGGGCGCGAAATGCATGTCAGAGCTGTCAGCAGACTTTCGCCGAGGGCAAACTCGAGTGCTTTCCCACCACCGAAGTGAGAATTTAAGTTTTTAACGTTGAGTAAAATACGGGTATGTCTTGCAGAAATTAAATTTTCATTTGCTCTAATTGTTTCCGGCCGAAAAGTTTTGCTTTTCAGCCGGCAGGAGGTGAGGGAATAACTTGGTCAGCCGCAAGTTAAAGCGATAAATGAATATTTCTTTAAAACCAAACAGAGATATCTTAAGCTTTGGGATATTCTGCAAAATAAATTATATTTAGTAACCTCAAAATCGTATAAATTTATTTACAAATAATTAACATGTATTTGGTTTTTGTCACTTTAAAAGATATATATATATCTACCGCAACCGAATTTAGAAACCGACTGAAAGGAACCACAAAAATATGGAATAGGCCTGAAGTGTGAATTTGTCTTTAAAATGTGTAAGTCAGTTTTCCATCCGCTCTAATTTTGTATGGAATAATCATTAGCATATAAATTGTGAATATTTATACAAGAAATGTTTGTTTTAGATTAAAAAACTTTACAAATATTATAGTTATTTGTCTCTGTTTCAGCCAGAAACAAAATAAGCTCTTGAAAAACAATTCACAAGAGTCTCAGCGAAAAAAACATTGTTTTATACATACAATTCCTTTCGCTTTTTGGTCAAAATCCCCGTGGATGTCTAGTCGAGGGACCTGCAGTCACTATTGCAATTGTTTTGCAATTTCATTTCGGTTTTCTTGGCTCGTCTTACGACTTTGGCTTAAGCTGATGGGGCATTATTTCCTGAAGCCCCAAAGATGACCCTCGTCTTTGGCCTGACTTTAAGTAAAATAAATAATTATCCTCTCCATTTTGCATGCGAATTTCACCAAGTTCCGGCACGAAACTTCCAAATAAATATTATCATAGCTAAGCAAATTTTTCCAGGGCTCGGAGGCAACTTTATCCAAGCAATTGTGTAAATTGTCCATGCAGTTCTTTGCTAACCGCATAAAATGTATGCAAAAGTAATTTACAAGACAATTTCGTTGTCGGAAACTTTCGACTTGTCAGGCCAAGGCACCGAAATGGAATAAACCCAAGACTTAATTGCACATTAATATCAAAGGCAAACAAGTTGGGCTATATGTATATATCTGGCAGCTATTGTCTTTAATTAAACAGCGTAATTGTGACCACAAAACGGGGCTATGTACTCCACATTGATTTACTCAACGGCGGATTGTTAAACAAATCTAATCCCCTTCGATGACGAGGGTAGCGACAATAATTCGACACGATTTTAATTAAAACGAAAAGCACAACTCGAACCCTTCCACGCATCCCTTCTGGTCCTGGAATTTAGATGGCTCGGGGATTTTTGGCGGGGGCTGAGGCCGTTAGTCTGGCGGCGTACATTTTCGAGTTCAACGCAAATGCAATTTTGTGGCCAACACGATGTGCATTTGGCTAACACAAGTCCGTCGACACTGCCTGCACTGCTGATGCCGCTCCGGTTGATGTTTGTTTATAGGCAACGCCTTTCATTAGTGGCCAACTTGATGGGCGGATGGCAGGAAAGGCCAGCAGCCAGTATTATGTCATTTGTAGCCCTCGGCATGACAGCACCAAAATTTAATTCAATGAAGACCGTCTGTGAACCCAAACATCAGTGCTAGTTGCCAGCCAAATTTGGTATCAGTCGAAATGGAGAGGGAATAGCAGGGAGAATAAATATACTGGAAACGGGATATCAAAGCATATGATTTATAAACATTTTCAAGTACATTTTGGAATTGTATTTTTGGTAATAAATTTATTATATTTACTTTACTATTTATTTCTAATTTTGACTCGGGGTTTTTTCACCATTGCTATTTAAATAATATCAATAGTTCATCAAGAGATAGAGAGCTAAAAAATATAGCTCATAACTGCCATCGTATTGTTTCGACTTCAATGAGCCGTAGACTTCTCGCCCGATGAACTGCACACAAATATCCGTTGCCGCATTGGTTTTTCCCTTGAATAAAAACCTTGACAAACTGTCCTGCTATCCGCATTCATCCGGCTTGTCCATTCCGTCCAATCATTTATCTGTCTCTGCGATGGCTTTCCTCGTTGCAGGCAATTTAGCGTAAAAAAAGATTGCTTTCATGCACTTTTTCTATGATTCTTACTTTTATCCATGGTCGTTCTTGGATTTAAATTAATCTAAAAATAATATATATAAATTTCAGTTTCTGTTTGTTAAAATATAGTTTTTCTTTTCGCAAATAAAGATATTATTATTTTTTTTTTTTTTAGATTACCTATTGCAAGGTTTGCTAATAAAAGTCTTGGGAAATTGGAAAATCTTTAACAAACCAACAATTAGAAAATATATATTTTCTAAAAAGAGCAAAATAACTATTTTATTAAATTATTTAAATTATTTTTAGATTTGGTAAAGGTACATTGTTATGAACCAATGTATCTTGGGATAATTTTAATTTCCAAGAATTTTTTAGAAAAGAGCATTGACTGTTTGCCGTGTTAAAAACTAAACCTTTTCCCCCCAGCCTTTTACCAACACCATTTCAACTTGCCGTTTAATTGATTTCGATTGTTGCCTGTCCATGGATCGCATTGCAAACTCTCATTTCCATGCAACGTGGTTTTTTGTATTTTTTTTTCCAGCGTCCAGCTGACAAAAACTCATAACTGTCATTGTTATTGCCGCCGACGAGGTCGCATTGTGTGCCAATACTTTGGCTCAAATGAGGCGTAGGCCTCGGTCCGCCTGATGAACCCCCCACAAATATATCCCGTGAAAATGCAACAAGAGAAAAAAAGAGTGGAAAACTTTTCCCTCCGGGGCCTACGAGTATCTGCCGTTTGTCGGAAAGCCCATTTATCAGTCTGTGTGAAGTCGTTGAACGAAACTGTTTTGCTGCTGAATGCAATTTAGCGTGAAATAATAGTTCTTCCTCCACTTTTTTTCTATGCAGCCCAACTTTATGACTGAAAGGGGAGTGAAGTCTAATATTTATGGCCGGATAATTGCGTCTGGAAAGAAGTTCTTAATCTGGAAAATGTTCAGCAGTTTTTTAATGGAGCATTTAGTTAATTTCATAAAAATATTAGTTTCTGATAAAGATGATATTTAGATTTTTCCTGCTTTTGGATAAGCTCTAATGTTTATTACTCTGTAATTGCGGCTGAAAAATACTTTTCAATCTGGAAAATCCCTCCTTGCCGTTGAAATGAGTCCAAGGGTAAGCCATCAGCTCACGGAATCCATCACAATGAAATCAGCCTAAGTAAGGGAAAGTGTTTTCCCCGGCTGCTAACCCCGACAACAGCAAAAAAAAAACGCAACAATGAAACCAAGAGCACACACACAGAACACTCTACGAAATTGGCCTGGCTAATAACATTATTGAGTAGAAATGGCTAAGAAAAAAGAAGGGACCAAAGGCAGAAGAGGTCCACAGCCCGAAGGCATTAGAAACCAATTTACTAGGAACGGAAGACGAAAAAAAAAATACCATATAATCAAAATCAATTGTATTGCCTGCGCCTGCCTGTGGAAAATAAGGCGAAACCATCGAAAGCTAAACTTTGCGGCTTAGCAACGTTTTCGTTTCGTTCCCTTATCGTTGGCTTTAATACGATTTTAATTAGAAATGAAAACTTTGTTTGCCCTCCATTTGCCTCTGGAAATCGGTGCTTAATTGGAAGCACTTTTAACGCTTGACTTGGCCGGCCACAAAGGTTGCCTTCAGTGACCTCCCTCGGCAGGCTGCCCCTTGATTTTCCCATTGAAGAAGCATCTGTCAAAATAAAATGCATTTAAATAGCCCAAGGGCTGGCAGGACATTAACAGCTCCAAATAGCCGCATCAGGAATCGGCTTTCGGCCAAGTCCCTGCTCCTGTCACGGCCAATGATGATGAGGGTTAAACCCTTTATCGACATAAAATTATAAAGACCAACGAGGCAGGCGCAAAAAATGGGAATAAATTGCTGTAAATATCAAACAACGACAGCAAACACATGTAATTTATTTATATGTTACATACACGCGCGTTCGTATATGTATGTGTACATTTATTTATATATAAATATATATTTTTTACCATTTTTTTAAAATGGCCAGCAATGCAATTTCATCGTTGCCTCTTCATGATTGTCCGACGCCGGCGACATGTGCGGTTTATGAATGCCAGCCCAGGCACATACTATATCTGCATATAAGCCAATATATGCATATATCCCGCCGACTTTTCAACAACCAAAGAAAATAAACACAAACAACTGCAATTTTATGCAATTTTACCCTTCAAGTTGGCGCTTGTTCGTCCTTTTTTGCCCGCGTGTCCTCGTGTGCATTTGAAGTTTAATTTAAAAGTTGTTTTTCCCCGCCCCGCCTCCGAGATGATGAGATAAATCTTGTTGATGTTTTCCTCTGTGGGCTGAACTTTAAATCAATATTTGCTGTGTAAATGGATGATTTTGTTAATAAACTTGGTGCTGATGCGAGTAAATATATCACAGAGTCGCGTAAGCCTTGCTTGTTTGTGTTCCGGAAGCGATTCGGGCATTGTTTCACCTGTCAATGGAAAGCCAAGGTATCGCATGCACTATGCAAATGAGCTGAGCGCCTTCTGTCATTATAATGCCATCCATAAACATATTGGGGCTGGAGAAAGGCGCTGTGATACCTGATGACAGATTACACTGAAAAGGAAATTGCAAGGATATAAATAAAACTAAGTCACTGTAGTTACGATTCCTTTTTCTCTAGAAAATATTCTTAGAAATTAATTAAAGTAATTTCAAATTCCTATTTGAATATTTTACTTCGAATTTATAACAGCTTTGAAACTTAATTTCGTTCAGTTTACACATGTGGTCTGCCTGCTTGGTGCTTTGGCCCTTGGGCTATCCTAATTAGCTGTCTAATTAAGCCAGTTAAATCGCTTGATTGGCAATGTATCAAATCCACCGCAGTTCACATGCCAAACAGCAAGTCCTTAAATCATTCTCCCCTTCCGCCTCCTCAACTTGCACTCAAATGACTTCACATCACTCTTTCACCCAGCACATTAACTGCTCAATTTAACTTTTCGAAATTCGAATGTTTCATAAAAAATGTGTCATTCCCCCCAATCTTTATGATTGATGTGATTCGGACGGGAATTGATGTCTTGTGACTGCAAATTATCTCCGCTTGATTGGTTGACCTTTTCTCCATTACTTTTCCCTTCACAAACATAAAAAAGGCAAAATCAAACTTAAATTTAATGGGTCTGCATTAAAGCTTTCAATGTTCGCACTTTGAAATAATGACTGCAATTACGGGGCAGACACTCAATTATAAATCCATTCATACGCATAGTGTCAATATAATTTACAGCTTTGCCCTGGCTCCTGCATAAATAATTCCATTAATGAGTTGGCGTAAATAACGTGGGACTTGATACAATTCTGTGATGGCATTAACTAAGAAAATAAATACAAATATTTGTAACATATTTAAAGCTATATTTTTAGCATTTAGTTAAGGGAAGAACACTCATTTTGCATATTTTCACGAATTACTTGGCACTCCTTAATCATTAATAATCCCTTAATTGTAAATTTAAGCAAATAAATAGCCCTAGTCATTACGTAATTGCTTTAAAATGCCTAAGTCGTAAGCAGTTCCCAGGCTGAATAATAAACGAAACGAAATTACAATCAATAATCCTTTATTACGTTCACCGGCCACCATTTGCACCTGTTTCGATGCAGTTTGCAATTGTAAATTGCCAGTTCGTATAAATTATTTATAAAATTAACGCTGCCTATTTAAAATGCAATTTAATTCCTCGCAAGGACAATGACAGAGCCCCGTACACGCAGCTCCGAACACACACAAGGCAGCGCTGGACAAAAAAAAAAATAAAGGTGAAAGGGACTCAAAGAACAGGACCAAATTATACGGCATCCGAGGTCCAAACTGGTGCCCGGCGAACATTGCAACGAGAGTCGCATTGCAATTGAATTAATTAATTTTTAAATGCTTCCCTCGGTTTGCACACTTTTCCCTGTCTCTTACATGCAAATTTATTGGTTTTTTGCCCTACTGGATGTGCCGCACAAATTGAATAAAAATACAACACAAGTGGAAGCGGATAAGGAAAAGAAAAATCCCATTTTCCCCAGCTCCAAATGCACTAACGAGACGGTCAACCCCAAGTTTAAAGCAGAATTTGATATTATTCATTGTTTTGCTGGCTGGAAAATGTATGCATCCGAGTCCAGGCAATTGGCTTTAAGCCATAACAATTAAGCTGGCAAAAGCCGAAAATCGATCAAGGTAAATCACAAGACTGACTGGCAGCCAACCCCATGTAAATAGCATTTGGAGCGGAAATTATGAGGACCTTTGCTCTCGTCTTCCATCTCTCTAAGAATTTGCTAGCTACCCTTCAATCTCCTGGCCTTTGACTTATTTATGATGCTGTGGAACAGCTTAACCTGAATCTCTGCAGTGCCCGAGGAATTTAATCAACATTTTCCCCCGGACTCTGCCTTGCTTCCATTTCAAATTCGAAATGTGTCAATAAAGTCTTTTTAATATTCATATTCGGCACTTAAAGAGAGCGTAAGAAAATCCATTGGATGTCAAAAATACATGGATATTCTTTAATGACATTGAAGATGACTTTGACGTGATGCAAAAATTACCATATTTAATATTCTGTCACGTGTCCGAAATACGTGACACCATAAATGCAAAATAAATTGAATTTTAAAACAGACGAGGAGACGAACTTAAATTGAGTTCACCAATCCAGCAGGACAATGAAGTTGTCCGACAGGAATTAATTAAATATATATATTCGAACAAGAGCCTCATTTTCAGCTGCTTCGGGAGCAGTTCAAGCCGCTGTCAAAACTGCAAGTGCAGTGCAGATAAACGAAGCTAATTAGCAAAAATGTGAAACTTTCCGGCAGCGTTCGCTGGCTAAATAAACCAAACTTTGGGCCACGTTCCAGTGCAAACTTGGCCAAGGCTTCGTCCTACCAGCTACGCGAGTATTAGACAAAGATTGCCTGCCTCCGAACAGGCTCCTCTCCCATTCATAATCATAATCACCGTCGACGTCGCAACGGCACTTGTTAATTTCTGTTGGCAACTTGCGGAAAGTTCTTTGGGCCAGAAGGGAGATTATCTAAACGATGTTAATAAAATGTTTAATAAAGCTCTCAAAGACATGACCTATTCATGCATGGCCAGACACTGGGGGCTCTAGGAGTGACACAGTGTTTACAGGTACTCGTATTAATATTTACCCGAGGATGCACTAATATTTACCTTGGCTTGCTATTCGAAACAGGCAATTTGGATTTTTTAGCCCTCACTAATTATTGCCAAAACTTTGACTCTCTGCCAACGGGAAAAGCTCATTAAAATCATCCAGGACTTGCATTAAGCGGACCTGCATTACCTTTTCTTTCTATATTTGCCCTCTCCCGTTAACAAACTTTTTGTGCCAAACTTTCACACACCTTGTCACGTGGCAGAGATGCCACGACTGCTCAAGGATAAGGAAACAAAAAACCTGGACGACAGCAACGGCAAAAGACAAAAAGGGGGACATTTTCACATGACTAAGGCCGTGGAAGGATGCAAGTAGCAAGTAGCAGCTGTGCAAGTTTCTGTTGCGAAGGGCAAAAAGTTTCGAACGCAGTTTGATGTCTTTTCCAGCTGCGTTGCCACCTTGGATATTTTCCAGCCAAAACGGGACTTTAAAGATTGGGAAAATCTGCAATAAGTCGTGTTAAATTTGGCAGAAATATTCTAGAATCTTCATAGGCAGATTGCGATAAGTACTTAAGCACAAGCCAAACTATTAAAAAATCTTTATAGCTCAACTATTTACATTTATTTTAAACCCACTTTTGATTTGCCAGCACTGTTCTGGAGACATCTGGAGGCAGATTCCCTCACAGATGCTCTCTTACATTTTTGCGGCAGCTCCTTGGGCTGACAAATTCTCAAGGCAGTTGTAAAATTATGCTAATTTCCACAGCGGCAGCAGCAGCAGCAGCCAGCAGAGTTTGAATTTTATAACAACAAAATAATAAAAATTTCATGGCTGCATTACGATTCAATTACGTACACCTCCAACCCAAAAAAAAAGCCTTGAAATTATGCAACATTCTGTTGGGCAAGAGCAGGTATTTTATTTTTATTTTTTGGCCACTCTCCTTCGGTAAGTAAGTCCTCTTACACTGACTCTCTCCATTTGCCTTTGGCTTTTAGCGCGTAAGATGCGGAACGTGTCTCTCGCACGTGACACTGCGGTCGGTCAGTGTAAGTCCAGTCAGACTGGAGTGCATCTAAGCCTTAAAGCTGTCAATATGCTACGGGATTTTGTGGTTCAAAACATTTGTTTTTCCTTGAAAAGAGGATTAAACTAAAACTCTAGTTTGGAACCTCTATTTTGTTACTTCCCAGCTGAACCTCAGCATCTCAATGGATCTTCATACTTTGCTATTTCGTTGCAATATCGACTGCACAAGAACAAAATTCCAAAGCAACAACAAAGCTACTCGGCATCATTGTCGAATTTTTTTCTCCCTCTTCCTGTTGCCAAGCAAAAATTGCTTGTTGCAAGGACTTTTTGCATTTTCATTAATTTATTGGGAAAACTCATCGCCTGCTGCCAGTTCGTCCTTTCGAGTTTTCGTCCAAATACCCAAAGTTCGGCAAGCAATACAATCAGGCGATTGCCCGACGCCAAGGAAATGTGCTTCCTTCTAGCCATTAGCATTAATATTTCAATGCCTTCGGGGAATGTCCTTCGCCCTCGCCGCTCCTTGCTCCTCGTTTTGCCGCCTCTCCAATCCCGAAGCTGAGCACAACCATTTTTGAGCTATGTGATGGCGTTTTTGGGTAGCGTAACAAGCTAAATTTCTGTACTTGTCAGCTGCTGCCAGATTTACGTGTTGTTATTGTGCCAGCAGCACCCAGGAGTAGTGGCAGAAAAAAAATGTACTACTGGCTCACTACAAGAAAATATTTACTTGTGGCTAAAATAGTAGGTATGGAAATATTTTAGAGCTTAAGCAAAAGAAGGAGGAAACTTAAATCTTTGGAAACCACCTTAATAGATCAGATTATGTATGGATTCAAGCTTTATATTTTTCAGGCAATGCAATCAGATATTTTTGGTTACTTCACCTTAGTCCTCGCTGTAAATACTTTTAGCTTTCTTGAATATATTTCATTAAATTCATGAATTTTCGGCGAGTGTGGCAATGTCACCACCCTTCTTGGCTGCGGCACACACCACTCACATACTCTCAACTTCTCGCCTGGACTTGTTTCATAAACAAGTTCTGTTCGGTTTGGTTTTCATTTTTTTCTCCCTCTGTTTGTTGGGCTGTGTCGCTCTTCAGAGCCCCCATTGAACCTGGCCCGGGGTTCGGGGGTCTGGGTTATAAATTTACATGCATAGTTATAGTTCTTTCCCCCGGCCCGAGGCCGTGGCAGTGGCACAGCTGATGAGAATTGCCAAGCTGCCTGTAAGGCTTCAAATGCAACTTGCTCCCGCATAGAGATGATGTTGCTGTTGTTGTCGTTGTTGTTTTCCTGCTGCCCCTGAGTATGTACGAAAAGTTTCACTGAATTTATTATGAGTGCTGTAGTTGCTGCTGCATAAATTATTGTTATTAATTTATAAAACTGTGCTGCCAGCTCTCAGTACAATTGAAATATGTTCGCACTTGCCACTACAGCTCGTCCCGCTGTTTCTGGCATTTTCTGCACTTCCTTATTATACTCTGTTTTCCGGGTCTGCTTTAAGCTAAGCGCTTTATGACAAGCATTTGTCATTTGGTCAGAGGCAAAAAGATTCACTGGGGTTCATTTCCGTTTCCGTTTCGTGCTGCGTCACTTAATTGACATTCTACCTCCATTAGGACGACAAGATTCACTTCGTCACGCGGAATAAGAACACACTGCGTATACGTAATAACGTATACGCAACACAAATAGATTATTTTAATGGATTTATTACGGATTATGCTAAGCTACTATAAACACCTGAGGCTGCAAGAGCATTTTGCAGATATTATATTTAATAATTAAATTAAAATTAAACTCAGCAAGCTAAGGTGAGAGCAGCCATGAGCATAATAAGTAAAACTATTAGTTCATTTTGCTCTACTAGAAGCTCCTAATGATTTTTAAAGCAATCTGTAATGTATTTAACATAACAATTACATAATCCTGCCCGAGCTCCAGCCACACACGTCGTATACTTAACGTAACCACTCTATTTAGTATGCAGAGCGATCAAGATGCCGTCACCTCAAGAAGTTTTTCCCTGATTAATTGAATGCCAAGCGATAAGCCTTAAGCGCGCTGCAACCAACACAATCTGGGCAAAGTGCAACCCCGTATACCGATGCTCGTGTTTACAGATTTTAATCTAAAGTGCGAACTCATTTTCCATTTTACACTCGAGCACACACACAGACCCCGGATACATGCATGTAAAATGCAGCTAGCTGACTTGTAAAAGCGATGAGGACATTAAAAGTGCTACAGCAACGGTCTGGCTGCCGTGCGTGACATTAACTTGGCCCCTGGCCCCGGCAATGTTGTCTAGACCTAGAGAATGGCAACGGGCCCTTGCTATTTGCAAATTTGCATAATAATCCCGGCTGTGAGAGATTGGAGTGCTTGCCGGCTTTTCCACCAATCAATTAAAAAATTAATTACTTTGCTGTAGGCCACAGCAATGGCAAAGGTCGATTTTCTCATTTCCGGTTTAAAAATTACCCCTTTTTCTTCTTCCAAAGACTATTTTTCTTTTACAAAATGACATCAATGGATATTGATTGTGAGCCTTGGGAAAAATCCAACTTTTAATAGAGAAATAATTTCTATGCTTTTGCATCAATTTCCTGTGATTTTCCTTCCAATAAATCAACAGCAGCTACCTAACCATCTCAGGTGGTGGCAACAGGAAATTAAAAACGAAATGAATCAAGAAAAGTCAACATGACATTTACCCCTAAGCTTAATACTGCAAGTCAAATAATATTTATTTAAATAAAATTATTAATCACTGATTCTTTTTCTACTCAATTTAAAATCAATGCTGTGGAATACCCTTTTTCGGTTTTGCTTCCTCTTTAAATGCCCTGCAGCAGACATGAACATTAATCTTTAACGGACTGCGTTTTTTCTCAACTATTTTCTGCTTTTTATTAGCCCCGCCGAAAGCAAACAAATGGGTAACATAATTAACAGAGGAAACGAAAGAGAAATAACAAAAACTGTGGCAAATTAAAAATTGAAGTGTGCCGGCGCAAGGAGCCGCCCCAACTGGAGCCGACCGTAAAAAGAGGCGCCCCGAGCTGCACACGGCAGTTTGTAGGGCTCCGGCGCACATATAAAATTCCCTCACAATGTTGCAGCAACACACACACACAACACACACACACAACACACACACCAGCACACAACTGGGCAAATAATAATTTGCATGTTAAGCTGCGCCGAAAATAAAGTGCAAAAGAATTTGCAGTTCGCATAAAATAGTCATAAACGGAATTCGCTCAGCCTTCTC
>JAEIIL010001922.1:0-10517 GCA_018905715.1 Drosophila lini | reverse complement strand
GCCTGGCGGGCGAAGGATGTGAGAGTTCCTTCCAGCTTCCTAATCGCAGATCGCAGCATGACTCGCCCACTTGAGTCCGATCTGAGCTGGAACTTCTTCACACACTGTCGCCTGCCAGGATCATCGATAGCGCAGGACAGCTGCCAGGGCGAACACCACCACCAATCAGGAGTAGCATCCCCATCACCATCCTCATCATCATTATCCTCATCATCATCATCCTCATTCTCATCTGCGAATGTAAATTATTCAAGTGGTCTTCACGCCATTCCCAACCATTCCTTTCCCTTTTTATGTTTCGGAAATCCCTTGGAAAACTATTTAAAATTCGGCCAACCCGTTGCGATTTCAAGAGTCCTTTGGCAACACCGTCTACACTCGGCATAAATTACGCAATATTTGATTTTATTTTCCTTTTTGTGATTTTATTTTTATTTTATCCTAAATTCATTTTGATTTTTGATCCCGATTTGGAGACATTTCCTTACTGGCTGAAGGCCACTTCAAGCTTGTTGCTTCAAGCAACAAGTTGCCTCATTTTAATGTAGCCTCCCCACACCCACCTAAAAAAAAAATATATATAAAAAATAAGAAAACAGAATGAGCCACACCAAAACGCTGAAAAAAATTCTGTGTAAAAGAAAAGCGAAATGCAAATAGAAAATGGCTGGAGAGGCGCGAGTTCTTCGCGGGTAGAATGGCAGGGCTGAAGGGCAAAGGACCAAAGAGGGGAGGTGGGAGCGTGGGGTGGCGGAGACGGGGTGTCTGGCACGTCCTTGCCAAGTCAAGTCTCAATTTGAATTTTAATTTTAAATGCCACAATTTTCCAGCTATGTACCAGTCGGCTGCGGGGCATAGTGGAAACCCTACCAACTTTTTCGAAGTTAAAAATATATTTCATTAATAATAATAATAATAATAAAAAATACAATTTAACGAACTCTTGATTTTTTTTAACACTTACATATATATACATATATATTATATATTAGTTAAAAATCACTTTCCGGAAGTTATAATAATAAATAAAATAAAATTGAGGGTTACATTTCTTTTCTTCCCTAACTTAACAAGTTCGTAACTAAATAAATAAAATGTAAATAATAAATAATATTTACCTCCTCCATAGTGCCCCCCCCCACAGTTGTCTCAATTTAGACCCTGACACAACTATACACAGGGAACGATGAAGAAGCACACTTGGGGGAAACACCAAAAGTTGTCCAAGTTCCGCGTGCTTTCTTTTTTATGAATGAAACCATTTTTTTCTTCTACTAAAAATAAAAGAAAAGCGTCTGAATGAGATGAGAGAAAAGTACAAAAAAAGGAAACAATAAAAGAATACCAAGAGAGAAAGAGAGCAGGATAAAAAGGAGGAAAGAAAGGAAAGGAAAAAAATTAAGTCTGCCCGCCGTCTGCAATGTTAGCGTAATGAGTCTCTAATTGACGACATTGAGCCGAGCCGAGCCCCCGTCGCCGCACACCGTCGTCATCATCAGTTCCCCTTTTTGATACCCTCCAAATTGTGGAGAGTACAGGGTATATTGGCTGTTTAAAGAGTTTAAAGTGTCTACTTATGCCTGAAGCATTCTTAATTCTATAAACTAATAGAAAGTGATTCTTTCTTTCAGAATTCTCTATAATTCTTAACTGTTAGCTTAGAGGCTGAATTAGTCTCTGATACAAGAGGCTTACTTTGCTACATCTTTCTAGGCATTAAATATATCATAAAAATAAAAACAAATGCAAATATACATATAAAAAATATTTTAAAAATTTAAATGGATATTGAGTTTAAATTTTAAAACGATTATAAGACATGTTACTACATGTCCCAGGGTATGCCATAGTCGTAAACATTGACTTAATGTTCCTGGTTTTTTATGCTGCCAACGTCTGCGAAAGTTTTTTTTTCTTCTTTGGCGCTCTCTCTTTCACTCGGTTTGTTGTTGTTAGAAATTACGCTAAGCAGGGGGAGTGAGGGGGAAGAGTGGGCGGAGAGAGGGAGGGGCTTCCAAGGGCTTAGGAGGGGGGCGTTGGCAGACTGATTTATTTCGCTGGCGCTTTTCAGCCATTTTTATTATTATTACGATTATTATTTCTGTTTTGGCTCGCGCCTCTCCCTCCCCCTTCTCACTTTTGTTTGGCATTTTTCAAGGTCGTCGCGTTTGAGAGTTTAATTTTTCCGCTTTCCTTTCCGCTCCTTCTATTTTTTTTCTTTTCTTACACCCGGAAGTGGGAAATGTAATGAAAAAGTTTTTTATTTAGCGCCGGGGTGGAGGCTGGGCTTACCATTTATCCTGGCTGCTCTTTTCCGGCTTTTGTTCGCATCGCTATTAAGGCAAATAATGCCAAATGAGATAAGAAACAACGTGAGCGGGGGAAGGAGGTCCTTAAGGCAGGACGAAAAAAAAGGAAAATACTATGAATGTAAAATAAAAATAGCTGAAATGAGGGTAAAAATGTGTCAGCAACAAGTTGGCAAGTTCGCATTGGCCAAAGACAAAGTGAAAGTGAAGGGGGGTTTTCCTTTCCTTCTTTACTTTTTTTATATTTTTTTTTTGGTAAAATGAACTCAGAAAATTGCACAGCAGCCTCTGCCTCCTCCGCTTCCTGAGGTCACTGCATAATTTATCAGCTCGCTTTTTCGCTCAACAAAAATTCTTTGGAACTGTTGGCTGTCTCTCAAGTTTTGTCCGCTTTTCGTTTGGCATTTCAGGGTCAAAGGTTAAGCGTTTGATGGACTTAATTACGAAGGTCATGGGGCTAAGGAGGAGGGGGTGGCAACAACACACAATTTAAAGGGCAGGAATTTTCGGAGTTAATAAATTGTAGCCCTATTTAGGCCACAGAAAAATGAGTTAGATTATCAATAAATATTTAATAAGAGTTTAGGTAAGGCATATAAATGTATGCATTTTAGAGTTGTTAACAATTTTATTACTTATATTATAATTTAAATATTAATTTGTAATATTTTAATTCTTTAACAATTTCTTTTTTTTACTTTAACAATTTCTTTAAAAACATTTTCCTTATTTAAACTTAAATTTAATGCTTAAAAATCTCTGAAATTGCTGGGTTAAACAAAAATGCCTAGAATAATTCAAAGGATGCTCCTTAAATGATTTTGTCTAAGCGAGTTAACTGCGTTTGATTTAAATGCAATTCTCTCTCCCTGCCACAAAATGTAGAAATCAGAAATCAGAATTCACGGCGGCTTCCTTGGCGCCATTTGCCCCGACAGGATGTTGCCTCTCGGCTGCATCCTGCCGCTTGCATCCTGTCTGCCTTGCGAGCAGCAGCCAGCACATTGGTCAATGTGCCCGATCGGGGCAGCACCAACAACTACCCACATTGGCAAGTACCTTGTACATGTTTCAGTATCCCTTATATAGTCTTTGTGTATGTGTGTGTGTGTGGGATTAGGCTCGTGTCCTGTCAGCAAATGAGGGGAGGGTGTGGTCATCTCATTGGATTTTTCGGGGTGGAAAATCGAGCTATTTTATTTGGTAAATTTCGCAGGGCTCAGTTTTCGCTTAAAATTGCCAAAGAAGAGCACACACAAAATGGTTGCCATTCGAAAATTTATTGGTTTTCCCTCAAAATTTTGGGGATTTATTTTTGAATAATCTTTGGTATAAATAAATGTAAACATTTGTTTTTCCATTACAATTTAAAGGTACATTAAATTAGCTGTATATTAGGAATAAATTTAGATATTTTAGATATTTATTTTAAAATGTATTACTTAATTGTTTTATTTATAGTATTTAATTTATTGTAATAAAATAGTAATTAAGCTGAGGGTCATTTCTAAAGTAATTTGCTGCGTTGAATCCAAATTCGAATATTCTTAAAATCGTAGCTCTCCAAGATTATTAAGCACCTATTTTTATTGATATTTTAAAAATATGTTTTTATACCAAAGGATCTATAAAAAATATACACATCTTTAGATTGAAGTTGATTAGTCCTCATTAGTGGCATTTCCCCTAATTTGATTATTCCAAGATTTCTAGTAGCTTCAATTTTAATTGTTGACCTCTTGAGGCTTCCATTTATCCTCCTGTATTCCTATATTATGTGTGTGTATCGATGTGTGGGGGTGGTACTCTTTGGGTGGCCCACATGTCCGTGTGTCCGTGCGCATGTACAATACACAATGGCGTCGCTTATACACACACACTTACATACGTGAGTGAGTGTTTGCGGGGAAAATTCCATTTTCCATACTCAACTGTACTGCCGCGGAATTTGAATTGCCAACCGAAACATTCACAGCGGCGAAAAATAAAGGGGCTCTGGGCTCTGGGCCCACTCTCTCTCTCTCTATCTCTGTGGCCTGGCACGAAAATAATCTGGGTGAATTTTTAGCATTCGCAAAAAGTTTGCCAGTTCACGGTAAATTCCCATTCGATGGTCCTGTGTCCTGTGCCATTCCGTTTGCCATGCCGTTTTTCCCCCGCTGCCGGGTTGTCTCGGTTCTCTGGGGAGTCAAGTGGCTGGGCTGCTGGGCAAACAAGTGGATGGTGTACACTGGAAAAGAAAACTATATATATATCTATACTAGATATAAAAATATCTATATATTTTATGCAGCGGGGATAATGTGAAATAGAAACCTCAAAATTATGCTTTTATTTGCTACTTAATAAACTCGAACATAAAACTCCATAACTAACCATTATATGTTTACAGTGTAGATGGAATATAGAATGCTTGATGTGGCAGATCAGCTGGAAGGGGTCCGGGCCTGTGGGCAGGATTCGGTTTTCCTGGACGGAGGGTTTCCCGTTGGCTTTGGCTTTGGTCTGATGCCAAGTGATTTATATTTCTGATATGCAAAACACTCGCAAACACATCTCGTACATATACACTCAAATATATACATATATATACTAATATATATATATAAGATATATATAGACGAGGACCGTTGGCTGCGATTTTGTGCGAAAATCGGGAAATTCGCAGGAGGCGAATGACAAATATGCGAAGGACATAAGCATAAGCAATGGCATAGGGACACTGGCAGTCCCAGGATAAGCAGTCGAATAAGGACTCGTCCTGCACCCACACACAAGCACACACAGTACGAAGGAGAGTATATGTGTGTTTGTGTGTGCCCGGATGTGGTCGTTAGATTAATGCGCTTTGGCAACTTGCCAGTACATAAAATCTATGTATGAGCTTGGAACTTGGAGCATGTGCCTGTGTATGCGAATGTCCTTACATACACGTATCCCTGTGTATGTACAGTGTCCCCCATGCATCGGTAATACACACACACACACACATACATAGGAAACTTTGTGGGAGCACACGTCTTTCCTCCGTCTCTCTCTGTCTCTCTGGACTCTCTGGACCCAAATAGAGTCGAAGATATTGGTAAAAAGGTTTGGGAAATATGGGTGGCTGGAAAATGGGGCTTAGAGGGGGGGTATGTCGGGTATACAGGAGGGAAACTGAGAAAGAAGATGGGGGAAAATAAGTGGTACAAGGGGGAAGTATATCAAAGGAAAAGGCGGCCAGCATTAGCGACCACCGCAAATCAACAGCAAAAGCAAGTCGAAACCTATATGCTCTATAAAAGGTTATTTTCTATGAAATTTCTTAACCTTATTAAAAAGATAAAAAATCTACAAACATATCATATTATTACTTATAGATATCATTGGATATGTTATGTTTCTTTTTCCGAAAGCCAAAGTTACGAAACTATAAATAGCTAACTATAAATAGCTTTTACTTCCTTAGTAACTGACAAATCTTTGTGAAATTTCTACAAAGATTTTCCAATTATATATACTAAACAAAAGATATATATGTATATATATATATATATATATATTTCGCAGGCTTCTGTTTAAAGTATTTTATGCTATTACTCCTTAACCCAGCCTTGGTAAAATGAACTCTTGTCACCCCATTTGCGATTTCTGGCTACCCTCGAGTGTCCTTCCTTATATGCTCTCGTTAGTCCAGATCCAGATCCGCTTCCCCGGCATTATTGGATTTGAATTTGCGTTTTGCATCAGACGGGAGGACAAAGGACTTGGGACTTGGAACCTGGGATATTGATGGCTTTCGCCTCGGCATCAGCATCAGCATCAAGCTCGAGCTCATTTGCATATGCCGCCTTTTTGGAGTCCGGGGACATAACGAGCGATAATGCTAATGCCTTTATGGTGCACACACACACACACATAGCCTTGTAAAATGTCCTTTATTTTTTTCGCGAACATTGTATCCTGCCAGTCTAGAAAGAAGGTGGAGAAGAAGCAACGACGGCGGCAAACATTCGCAAATGTGAACCCACCACTGGGCGCCGTTGTGTGACCAGTGTTTCGACCACCACCACCATCGCCACCCACAGGAAAAGAGCCGGAAAAGCGAGGAAAACCCCCATCCACTCCCTTATGGCAGAAGCAATACCACCCCAAAAGAGGCGGCACCGGCACCGTCACCATCACCCTTCCTTTCGCTTGCGAAAAATCCAAATGGGCATTGGCATCGTTGCCAAAAAAGAAAAAGAAAAGGAAAGCGAAAAAACCCGCCCCGCTTCTGGC
The DNA here is from genome assembly GCA_018905715.1 of Drosophila lini. Lineage (NCBI taxonomy): Eukaryota > Metazoa > Arthropoda > Insecta > Diptera > Drosophilidae > Drosophila > Drosophila lini. The sequence continues at coordinate 3,945 of JAEIIL010001922.1, read as the reverse complement.
CATATGTAAGCGAGGGTGGCTCCTTGGGCTCTTTGGTCCTTGGTCCTTCGTCCATGGTCCCTGGTCCTTTTTCCCTTTGGTCCTGCCCGTGTGTGTTATGTACATCTCATGCATGGCCCTCTATGTACCAAAACATGTCCCTTGGCCGCCCGTTTAGGGGATGCTCTTCGCCTGGGCAAACAACAATGCAAAGGCTGGCTCCATACACACCCACACTCATACGTATACATATATACCCCCCACACACACTCTCCAACTGATGGAAAGACCAAAAATCGATCAACTTTTGATTGGGTTTGCGACTGTACTACACTTCTTATGGCAGAGGGAGTTAGGGGGTTTCGTTAGGTTTTTATAGCAACGATCGTGCGTTGCCTACTTTTAGGTGCTCGATCAGTTCTAGGGACTTGCTATAAAATTTGAATAGGAATTTTTCTTTATTTAGGGTAAATATATATATGAAGTTAATACATGTACCATAATAAAAATATATTTATTATGAATGTATATTTTATACAAAACACTTTGTATTAAATTTATGTTTATTTAATATCCATAAAGCATATTACAGTTGTTTTTGCAATATTTATGGAAATTTCATATATTTTTATATAAATCTAAAATAATTGTATTTAAAAATATAATTTTTTTATTGCTTTAAAAAATCTTATATATTAAATCTTTAGTTTTTTCTTTAAATTTGAAAAATGTTAATCATGTTGTTTTATAGTTTTTAAGCCCCTGACCACCAAACGCCACCTGGTGGCCGCCTGTACAGCTTCGGCCGTTGGCCCACAGATGGCGACAGGCAGCTTATTGGACACGCGCAAACGTAAATGCCAATTGGAAGGCTCGGAATTGCCGGAAAATCGGGGTGGTTAGCGCACACACATGTGACCAAAACACACACGCACACATATACAAAGTTCTCACATGCAAATCAGGATGTATACACCGAAAGGGAGACCAGAAAATGGATGGGGGAATGGTCAAGGAACTCGCTTTTCTTAGAAAAGAAAGAAAATTTGATAGGTTGACAGGGTCAAATGAAATGAAAAGTCAAGGGTCAAGAGGTGAGACGCAAGCTAATGGTGCAATTATTCAATTATTATTTTATTATCTAAGATTAGGCAGAAAAAATAGAGGGGAAATTTGTATGTGGAGCTGAGAAAATTACAGGTTTTTCTTAACCGTTGAAAAATAAGCTTATCAAAATTTTGAAAATTGGAATATATACAACAAGTGGCTTCTAAAACTTTAAATACATGTAGACAAATTAATATAATATTATATAATTTAAGATAATATACTAAACGCTCTGAAACTGTACATTTTCCATTTGAGAAATCTCCCTCACAGGAAAACGCGATCCCCTTGAGATCTCCCCTCCAGAAAAATAAAACACATTTATTTGGAGTCGGAAGATGAAGCGTGTTTGGGGAAAAGTATCTATTTCTTGTGTGCACATGTGTTTCTTTTTTTTTTTTAGTTTTTTCTTTTCGGAAAAAAAGGATCCTCTCCTTGACACTGATAAACATAACATAACATCCTACAGTTGCTGTCGCCAACTCAGATCTCAGGGATTTCTATATTCATTCCAAATTTTCAAGTGCCTTTCAGCGGCGAAACCTAAAAAGGGTTGCCCTAATTTATGACTTAGGGGATTTATAAACAATAGTTTCCTTTTCAAAACAATTTACTTGCTCTAATTTCAATGTTTAAGTTAAGAGAGAAAATTAAAATTAGATTGAAAATTGGGTTTCTTAGTTTAAAAAAAGGAAAATGACAAAACAAAATGTAGAAACAATTTTTACAAAATCATTTAACTTTGAATTCTTTATTTTAACAATTTAAATTAAATTAATAATGTTAAGAAAGGGTTTTATAAAATTGTTTTAAGGCAAGGTACATACCTTTATATATACATGCATATATGTATATATTTATTTCTGCCCTATGGACACTCCAGATGTCTCTGGTTTGAAGGTCCTGCGGCTGTCACAGCTGCCTTTTTCTCTCATTTGACGGCGACTCCATCGACTCCATCCCCAGGCCAGAGTCCGCAACCCATTCTTCCCCTTTTATGGCCTGGGTGGCCATCGTGAAATCAGGATCGGAATCAAAGTCAGCATCCAGTCAGGACCTTTAGCCATTGTGCGCAGACCTTTTGGGAGGCTGTACGTGCTGGCAAAAAAAAAAAAACAAGAAACATCAGAATATCCCTATATGGCGATTTCATATATTTAGCATTTAACATGCTCCTCGCCACTCATTTTTTACGAGTATTTGCGTCAGGACAATGCCGCCTGGAAAGGTCAGCCGTCCTTTCTTCCTCTGCTTTTTTCTCCGTTTTTTCTCTCGCTCTGGGTTCCCATTGTTTTGCAAGATTTTTTGCGGTTTTTATGTAATCTCACGTTTGACGTATTGGTTTCAATGGCCCTGATGCCCCGATGATGCCGAGATGCCATCCGCTGGGTGGTCCCCCTGGTGATTCCCCGGCAGCGGCAACACGTTCCCAGATATAGGCCAGTGAGCGAAAAATATATGTAGAAATATTATATAAGAGCAACATTTTGCTTAAAATTGCAAAAAGAAATAACGATAATATTTATACTTTATTCATAAACCGATCAAAAAATCTGTATTCTGTTTCATATGTATATCGGATAAATATGTTTTTAATATATATAAAATATATAGCAAATCTTCCTTCTTTCGCTCAGTGTCCTGTCCCTCATCTGTCCATCACATTTGGGAATCAATCAGAGACAGGGGGGCCTCCTTTTGTCCGGGTGGGACAGAATTTGCCATGGTCGCACCACGCTGCTAATTAACGCAATCCTCCACCCTGCCAGGTCCTGCCATATCCTACCTCCACCCACAATTTGGTGTTGATATCGACATGCCAGTCACAGACAATCAGGGCCATTGTCTTGCAATATTCGGCGTATGCAAATCAGTAGCGAAAATCATAAAACAATTGTCGCACTTGCCAGGCGATTCGATACGGTTGCAAGGACCCTCCGCAGCACTTTGGCCCGCAGTTTTAGTTGCAGTTGCAATATCTACCCCCAAACAAAAATGTATGGGAAAAATATGTGATGGGAACTTGAATGCCAGGAACTACTAAATAATATATGAAATGTAAATCAAATCTATATACAATTCATAAACAGAACTAAAATAAATTTAAAACTTTAAGAAATTGGAAATGTTCTTAAAAAAATAGATTAAAATTCTGAAAAAAGCCTGACTTAAGTTGAAATAGTTGTCTCAGATACTATTTTGTTACATACAAATACAAAATCAAAAATATACTTTTTCCAAAAATTAAGAAACTATGTAAATAATCTCTATAAATGCAAAAAAAAAAAAATAAAGGAATAGGAATAACCTCTTCAAACAGCATATTCAAAAAATCAAATGCCATTCGCAGTCCTCGATGCTGTTGCCTAATTTTTTTCGGTTTCGCAATTGTGCGCAATTCAATTCAATAAAAATAAATCTCAACCGCAAACAAAGTGCTCGGACAACGGCCGGCTGCCTGACTGCCTCTCTGCATTTGAGGGATATTGTCCGGCATTTGTTCTTTTCTGAATTTGAATATGGATTAGGCAAATCGTGCGTGCAACACACACACACACAACCACCTCACGCCCCTCGGACCCTTGGACCCTTGGACCTTTGCAAAAATTGATTTTATGGCCGCACCAAATGCGTCAGATGCCAATAAAACGATTTGACGGTTCGTTCCCCGTCCATTGTTTGCATATATATTTATATTCGAGGGTTTTTACAATAGTGGGGGAAGTGTTATATGCGCTTATGGGGATGGTAAGGCTTTAACTAATCTCTAAAAGTTAGTTTTTATAATGAATGTAGTTTTTAATAAAAAGTATTTGAAAGTTATAATAAAATACTAAGGAGAAATACGTGATAAAGAGC
>JAEIIL010001918.1:0-14184 GCA_018905715.1 Drosophila lini | reverse complement strand
TATTCATTAATACTTATTTACAGGTAGAAATCAAACGACTTTATCCACAGTATAGAAGTAAGTATTAAAATACAACCCAATTTTAATTTAATTACAAAAATCGTATTATTATTTTTAGATTTTCATAAAAGGATTTATCCCTGAAAAATCATAATCTGTTTACACCTTCTTCCAACCTCTGTCACCTGCAACATCGAACATGTTGCAAGAAAGCAGCAACTCCAACACACGGGCACAGCAGCAGCAACAAAAAAATATGCTCTAGCTCCATCTTACTCCCTCTGAGCTCTCTCGATCTCTTTCTCTCACCCCGTTGCAGGCGTGTCTTTCGTGCCACTTGCAACAGTGACGTCACTGAGGCAGCCAGCCAATCAGCGAAGCCGCTGAGGAGTCGGCGCAAACGTAGCACGGGATACACAGAGCGGAGAGCCCAACATTTAGCCAAATTAATTGCAGGATAATAACTTACGTCCTGACACGGCCGCCGCCCCTGGACCCTCGTTCCAGCCAAGTAATTGGATTTTTTTCGTCCCTGTTTCTGCAGGGGAGTCGGCCACAACCGCCTCCACATCATCTTCCATTGCCATTGGAACCTCCACTTGCCGACCAGAAACCCAATGCCAAAATTCAGGCGGCCATTATGGCGAATGAGAACGCTATCTCGATGCCATCTGCATTTCATTTCCCCCGTAATTGGACGTAATTCAATTTTAAAATAATTGTGGCTATAATTTCAGTGTAATTTCGTGTTGTTGCTGGCACTGGCACCCCGTGCCACAGTCGACTCATAAATAAGTTAATGAAGTCAGTTCACATGGGAGACGAGGAACGAAACGAATGTCATTGTGACATTTCGTCGCCGTTTCCTCATTTCAATATCAATACCAGAGAGTGGAGCCCGAAGCAGGGCTATAATTTGGCCAGGCCAGAAATTACATGCAGAGAGAGCCCAGACATATAAATTTACCTAACTTATAATGTCATATTATTAACAATAATGGCGCATTTGGCTTTCAGCTTTTAGCCGATCGAGCAAATCCATCAAGGCTCCGGGAGAGCGGAGTGCGGAGAGGCCCCATTCGAGGCCCATTGTCCAATTAATTAGCCCGACTCTCGGACAGTCACAAATTAATTAAGAGGACTGCCAAACGAGTACATGGGCATTGGACTCCATTAGGCCTTATGACTTGACAGGGGGAATCTAAAAAAAATAAATTATTTTGGGGTTTATCCAGAGATGCATTGAAAAAAAATATATAACTTATACAAATTTCATTATCTCCTGTCCTGACATTGAAACTTAACTAAGAAAAAGATTTAATATAAAATGTATAGAGGGGACAATTTTATATTTGTATACTTAATATATTTTATTATACTTAACTATATAGTAGAGAAGGTATTACTTTAAATTATAGTACAGTTTAGTAATTATAGTATGCAAGTCTTAATTTTTCCAAATTCACTGTCTCATTGATAAGGCTTATTTTTATTTTGCTTTCCCAATTACCTCTCTCAGTTAAAACTCCCACTTTTTCCCAGTGCTGCCATTCGTCATTCGGCACGACACAAAACAATCATTCTCTATTCATAATTGAAAAAGTAACGTTCCACTACCGTTTGACAGACCCGTGTCTATATATGGGCACATACTCCCATCGGCCACTAATTGCCGCCAGTTAATGGCGCAATTTGATTTTCAAATACCAGCTGAACATCATCAATGACAGCTTTTGTCAGCAGCTTTTCAATTGAGCGTAAAGTCGTTCCTCCGGGTCTGGAACTGGGGACTGGGGTTGCGGGTTCGTCTTATGTTCTTCTGGTTTTCGGGCTGAAGTGAAATCTTTTTAAAGGAGACAGAAAGATATGCGGTCAAAGAGTTTAACACGAATGAAATTCCTCAATTAAGGCTAATTGTAAGGCGACCACAAGGGGGGCCTCCCCCCCTGGACCATTAACATTTCATACCGATCTGGCGGCGAGTACGTGTCGATAATAATATTTCAAACTAATTGCTTCTACAATTTCAAAGTGCTGCCGATTCGATCGGACATCGATCGGTAGCCGCAGAAGTGACATGCAGCTGACAGCTGAGTTATGATGAAGGGCCCCAAGTTGTAGTCCCCCGTTCCCTGTCCTCCCTGCTCCCTCTCCAATATCGGGCTACTTAAACTTAAATTTTGGGTTTTGTGCAACTTTGCAGCCGGCGGCCATGTTTGGCCAGCGAAGTGCGTATAAATTTGCTGCAAAGCTTTCACCGAGGCACAACGAGATCCGATCCCCAACGAGGCCAAGTTCTTTATCAACGAGAGGCCCCAGCCAAGTCCCAGGCCCCTTGCCTCCGCCAAAAAGCTCTGTTTGGAACGCATCTCTCGGATCGCAGCGCCTCGCATCGCGGCGACCATATACATACGTCCAAAGTGAGGCATAATTACCACCTTTAAGAAGATGATGGTGGTTTTTCGCGAGCTTTGATCTTGTGCCGCGGCCAAGGCAAGTCCGCGACCCGATCTCCAGGGAAGACCACAGTGAAGCCGGGGACCAGCGTTGCGTCGGTAGTTGCCAGTGCCCAATCCATCTATCGATTTTTAACGCGAGCCTGACGTTAATGGGGTCTCGGATCGGAACTCTGCGAAAAGAGCCTGTTTCTGCACTTAGGAAAATATATAGAGGTCTTTAAATTTATTCCTAAATAATTTAATATTGATATTGATGTATAAAACTGAATGAATTATGTTTATTTTTTTTTAAACTTGAGCTATAATTAAAGGGAATTTTTAATTGAAGTCTGTAGATAATTTCCTTTGATTTTTCTCTGTGTTCTGTTTGTGTAATGAGAATGCCTTTTCCCGTTTACAGTGCTGGGCAGGCGAATAGGATCCGGAAGGTTAAAACGGGAAAGGAGAACTGCCCCTTGCTTCTATGCAATTTTCATGTGCACAGCAATTACGCGCATGCGTCATGCCATCCCTGCCCCTCGGAGACCCCATTATGCCAAGCCACTGCCCTCTTATTTCGCATATAATTATGCCGTACTACCATTTTCCAAGGCAAAAGACTGCAATTAAACTTTCTCGCTATTTTGTCTGCTGATTGCATTGCCATAATATGCGTCGTTGGGTATTATAAATGGTCCTAGAAGATAGTGTGGGTGGAAAGCCAAGTTAAATATGTAAAGTAACTAAATAAAGTATATTTAAGAAACAGATATAAAAATTTAAAAATTATATTCAGTGGACAGGACTTGGAAATATCAAGCCTTTTAATCATGGCATACTTTTTAAAGTCTCACAAAATGAACACAGCTTAGCAAATCTATTTTTAAAAACTCTGTACAAATAAACTAGTAACCTTTTTTTAATTTCCCATTTCAAGTGCCCTATTAATCTGTCTTATCCGCTGGCCAAGTCGTAGTTCATTTTCAGTCACGACACGTTCATAAATCACTTGACTTTCTAATTTCCCAAAATCAGTAGAGGAAAAAGGCACCCGTACATGGTAATAAATGTTGAAAATTTCAAGTTCATTAAGTTGTGCTAATAAAAATAAAGTCACTTGACTGCATTAAATCGCATTGGACACGCGCACTTGTACGCTGAATCCAGATTCCGGATTCCAGTCCCCCGCCACCACCATCCGTGTATAGACACAACCCTCCGCCCTGGAGGACGTAAAAACTTACAACTGCTGAAGTTTTGCTACGCATGCCCACCACACCAGGATAATGAATGCAGGTGCAAATGGGAAGCGGAAATACGTCACGCTTTTTATACCAGAACGGGGAAAGGGCGTCGAGGACATGTCACATCGTCATGGCTTTGATGACTATGAGGAATTTTCAATTTCAAGAGGATGATACCGGGGAAGCGACTGTGGGGAGTGGAGGATTCTCTCGTCAAGTGCGAGCTGCCAGTTAGGCAATCATGTGCCTGTCGTTTGAGGTGAGGCGTCATAATGTGCCGAGTCCTGTTCCGTTTTATGATGCCGCCGCCGCCGCCCTCAGAGGGGGAGTGTCGCTTAATGAACATTTCCAAGTGAATGGACACATTCATTTCAATTTGTCAATCTCGCTTGTGGCCCCCCTTTTCGCCTGCTCCCTGGGCGGCCATGGCTGTGGGTGTGGCCCCGCTTTTAATTCCACTAAATGGCCAGCCATTGTCATATAAAATATGCATGACAGACTTTCTCGGTTTCATTATGAGCAGCAAAAAAAAATAATAACAACGCGCAGGGCGCTCTCTTCAACTTTCTGACTCATTCTCCTTCATTCACTGGCTGATTGATGTTGGCATCGATATCGTTGGGGATCGATTCAATCGCTGCTGTAGGTCGCTCTGGGGCATTCAGTCGATGTCGATCTTGCTGCGCCATAATTTAAGCGATTTATCTATGAAATAAAATCACCGTTCTCTTACTTTCTTGCTATCGCGATCTTACACAGTTGAAAAAAATGCAGAGTTCTTAGGAATGTTTCTTAAAATAACGGAAAATGATTTTCAAAATATTTATGAAAATAAATACTTTAAATTGACATTTAAATATGTCTTAAATTAATTTTATTAAATTATAAATACTTTTAAACAACATTTTTAGGCTTACAGTCAGTCTTAACCAGTTGGGAATTCTAAGAAAGTATCCACCAAATAAACTAATACTATATTACATTTAATTTTTCGTTCAAAATTGGATATCAGGGAAAAGGGTACAGGATAAAAAATTAATTTAAATAAATATATGACTTTAAAAATATTAAAAAAAATTAAAATCAATAAAAATTGAAAGCTTACTCTCAGCTTTAACCACTTGGGAATTATAATAAAATATCCTGAAATATAACTGAGGTATATATATATAATTTCATTAATTTACCAACCATTTTCAATAGATTCTTTACTTTTTCTGCACTGTAATCTTTTATTCCACATCAGAAATAGTATTGGGGCTGCGATGAACCAGCAAACTTTATTTTCAGCTCCAGTTGCAATTAGAAACAGAGACGAGATTTGTCTGTAATTGCCGCCACACCTTCCCAACGCCACCTTCCCTACCCCCAACCCGTTGCTTCTTTTGGGCATAATGTCTCAATATTTCTCAATTATGCGCAACGCATATAATTTGTTGTTATTCGCGCCACACAATCAACGTGCCCCACCGCCGATCGCGACCAACAAAGCGGCGGAATCAGCACCATCAGCAGCAGATGGCCCAAAGTCCAGAGTGCCTAAGCCACAGCCACAGCCAGAGCCACGGTTAGTGCCAGTGCCGTGGCAATCGTACAAATAACTCCATCGTTGACTCCAATCAACTTTCGGGCTGCACACGGCGTCGGCTGCGATCCGCCAGACTGGGAGGTCTCTTCTCTGCCTCGGAGCCACTCGGTCTCCATCCTGGTCCGGAGATCGTGCGCCGAATGCAGCGCTTCACATTATTAGATGCGGATTACCACTTTGGTGCAAAGATCAAATCACTTTGTGGCCCCACACAGCTTGGTAGGCCGTTTGGTAGATGAGAGTGTTGTCCAGGTGGCTTTATTTGAGCTTGGTTGATTTTTGTTAAAAAGTTATAGTGTTTACTTTATTAATTTTTGTTTTTGTTGCGAGTTTTTAATGACAAAAAGTCTTTAGTTTGAAGAATTTTTGACCAGAATTGTATTTTTGAGAATAATAAATATAATTAAGTATCTAAATATACTATAAAGAACTATAACATTATTTTTTTAACATTGAATTTTAGAAAACTATAGATTCTAATGTATAGATATGCTATAGAGTTAGAATAGGGCTAGATTTGGTCACACAAATTCCTTTCATATTCCGTCAAATGACAATCAGAAGCCGGGCACAGGAATTTTTTGTATTTTTCATCAAAGCAACGGTCCTAAGCTTTTAAGGAAAAATCCGTTTTATACAGAAACATTTGAAGAATTTATCATTAATACTTATAATATTAAATAAAATCAACACCCAAGTCAACGATCCAAAGTTCTTGAAGTATAATCGTTTTCGATTAGTATTACTTTTTACGAAAAAGAGCATAACTGTTTTCTAAAATATTAAAATACTGATGATGATCATCGAAGATTGATTATTGATTATACTGAAACAATTGTATTATTTAATATTCAAATACTATTTATAGTAATAATAATATTAATTATTAAAATTCCCTTTGTATAAATCAATAGCTCTAATTAAATTTCGAATTTATAAACGTCTATAAACATAAAAAGCCAAAATTGGCATCTCTGACAGAGTCGACCACAAGGTGGCTGAAGATTGGCGGTTCCAGCGGGGCTTCGGCTGGAGATGGGGGAGTGCCGACCTGGTGGCGTCAGCTTGAGGTGGCTCCAATCACGTTTCGCTGTTGGTTCCTTTTTTTCGCGCACTGCTTGCCTTTTACGATTTGTTTGATTTGGCCAAATGAATTGCGCCGTTTCAATTTTGAATTACGATATGATGGAAGTGGATCTGTGGCCACATGCTGGTCCCACAATTGCGATTGAAATGTCATTTGTCAAAATAAATTTAACGGCCTTTCAAGCCGCCGCCACCGCCGCCACCGCCGCCGTCGCAACGCCTTCCGCAGAAAACGAAAACCGCACCCAGGATCCGATCGGGTCGGCCGGATCCCATCCAATCCCACCTTGGCCAGAGTCGCACAATGGCGTGCGTGTTCAACACGTGTGCTAATCTCATCAAAACAACCGACCAGGTACCAAGGCCCAGTCCGAGTCCAAGACCGAGCCACTAAATGCAACAAATCAACCTTCAATCAAGACAACCGCTCTCCCCGATGCCGGGGCGTCGTTGGCCATCCCTGTGCGGCATCATCAAACTGGCATAAATCTTTAATGGAATTCATTCATTATGGGGGCCCCCTCGTCCCTTCTTGCTGTCCCTATATCCTTGCGGGCATTGTAAATTCGCTTTTGTATTTGAGGTTCCTAAAGGTTGCAATTATGTGAGTGTGTTGCCGCAAAGGGAAAGGGCGATCCTTTGGGCCTTTGTTGCGATTGTCAGTGATAAAGCGAAGGCGCTAAAGGATAACACCTTCTTAACACCTACCAGACGTATTGTGTGTCTTGGGTTGCGGTGAATTGAAGGGAATTTGCAAAAAAAAAATAAAGGAAAAATAACATTCAAAAGTCATTGATGGAAGGCATTAGGAAGCATTGGGAATTGAATGAGAATTAAATTGTATTAGAAAATATTTTTATTGAGCATTACCAGGAAACCCGGCTCTTAATTAATTCCTTGAAATAGCTTCTAGATATAGTGAAACATTTTATGAATGATTATGAATATAAATTAATTTATAAAGAGATCAACAGGCACAAATTATATTTTATGACTAAACTTGGTCGCACTTACTACTAAAAAAACCTTTAAATTTATGTAAAAAATTCCCTTAAATGATCTCTGATTAGTAAGCAACATATCCCCTTTCTTTCCCAGCCCTTTCCCAAGTGCATTACTCACCGCTATCATCAACTTCCTACCGATCTCACAGTCTGCCTCCCTGCCACGCAGTACGCTGTAAACACCCCCAAATCGTAATTAAGCCGTTGCCTTCAATCGCCGATCTCAAAGCGCATCCACGTAGCCTTGCAGCAGCCCTTCTGGCCCCCGCCTCTAATCCTGGCTGGCTGTTGTGATTTCGAGGCGTGAAATAAATTGATAATTTCGGCTTTATTGGATTCTCTACCTCGGCAAGCCTCACATACCTCTGGAGGCACACACATATATATGTGTGTGCCTGCCCGCTTCGATGCGCTGCTGTAGGTCTCCATTTCTCTCCTCCATCTCGGTTCTTAACTCCATGCCGTCCGATCCCATGCCAGCCCATACCATCCTTCATCTGCTTGTGGGCAATTAATCTGGGCGAGCGTGCGCGGCTGGCAAGGATTAAATCGATTTTATGTAGCCGCAACTCGGTCATGATTTTCGTTAGTTCCCCAAAATCATAAAGTCGTGTTTTCGGAGGGGAAAAACTCCGAGTCGATCCCGATCGGAAACATCTTTGGCTTATGAAAATTACCAGTGCTTGGAGCAATGGAGCTCCACAAAACGGTAGCCACCGGCCACAAGCCATCAGCGCAGCCAAGAAGCCGAGAAACCAATCAAAACCCACAGCAGCCGCAACAGTTTAGCGCTTTTTTGTTGTCCGCTCTGGGTTTATGGGCTCCCAAATTCTGTTTATTGATGGGCACAGCGACTAAGCGGATCTACATGCGCATAAATTGCCTCAGCCCTGTCGGAGACTCTTAAAAATCAATAAATTTCCACACAAATTTTGTGCCGGAGAGTGTTCCCAAAAAGCGCACGTTAAAATGCCATAAACAACTTTGTCATAATTTTGGTAATTAAAATTGGCCATGCCTGGAGCTGGTCAAGGTATCGTGAGTCATTAAAATATTTCAAAAATATGAATAACTGTCTTAGAAATGTAACACAAATTGTGTTTGAAAAAGTAGTCAAAGGAGCCCATTTCCCAATGATTTTCCTGGACAAAACTGGTGTTTCACGCACACATCTCTAAGCGAAACGATGGATTCTCTCTGTCTGATTTATCTCACCGCCCTGAGGTGTGACTGTGACTTTGTTGTGGGGTTTTATGGGGACTCCGCCAGGCTACTTACAGTGGGCTGTTGGTCTGGCAGTTCGTTTAAGGGCACTTTATAGGCCTTAATGACGGCTTTTACAGTTAATTGAATTACTTCCCAAAAGTCCATCTTTATGGTCAATTGATGACTAAGAAAACCCGCTCGAAGGCAAGCTTTGATTTACCATACCTCACAGACAAGTATTTATGGCCGGCGGCAGATATATTTCATGAGAAGAATAAGCAGCAATTGATTAGCATCTGTGACGAACGCTCTGGACCGGCTAAGTTTGCCCGCATCGTTGTGGATTAGCACATCCTTCAACTGGTACCAGTTGATCTAAACATAGATAATTGCCGAGCATCGGTCCCTCTAATTGATGCCAATCAAAGACACCACCACGACACTGGTGATGGGGCTACACGTGAAATAAAATAATATTTAATTAACAAGAAAAGCTGGTTGGGTTTTTTAACCCTAAGAAATTCTTAATAGCAAACGAGTCTAACAAGAAGCTTTGACCAAGGTAACTTTTTAGTTCATCCCCTGAAGTAGGCTATGCTGTTTTATGATCTAAGGGCAGGATATTCACTATTTTCTTATACTACTGTCTAATTCTTATTAAATATATACAATATTAAATATAAATATTAATACAATATGTTCTAATTTATATTTCCCTTCGATCCTATTAAAAATCCTTAATTTTCTTACCGTGCATCCATAGCATCCTATCCCTAGCAGTTGTTGGATCGACTGGCCCAAAAATTTGTCGGGAACGGAACCACAAGTCGAGAGATTAACTCATTCCGAGCGGTTGCCCGGCACAACAGTTGGCCGGGACGGATTCGTGGCCAAATAGAAAGCGGCTGGGCTGCATTAGGAGCATAAACAATTTAAAAACCATTTGGCAAAACAATTTTCTAATGACGCTCATATGCTCCGTGGCCGTGTGTGCATTTTCGTTGCGGTTTGCGAGCGGCAATTTACCCGAGCCACGGGCAATTAGACCAATGAAATCCTTTATCAAAACAATGGGCCGTCAACAAAGGGTTTCCTTGGTTCCCCCACAACCCATGGCCAACAGCCAAAAAATAGAAAAGATGGAAGAATGAAAGGAAGATGGAAAGGGCGCACTAATAGATACAATGCCTAATAGATACATTTTACAATGCCAGCGGAGCGTGCTCAATGGCCATCAAACACTGGCACTCAAACAAACAATAAAAAATTTATTAAAGAAAGGCAGGGAAAATTACGAAACGCACAAATTAAAAACACTGCCGTCGTACACAATGAAGCAAAGAAAGTGGCATGTCATATGGCCGCTGGAACACCCAGAAGTAAGTTCCAGCCCAAAAAAAGAAGGCAAACGAACCCAGACCAGACCAGAGTGGCGGGGAAATGTATCAATTTGGATTCGGGCTTGATTGGTGCGCTTAGGGCCCGCAACGGAATCATTTAGGAAATTGATATGGCTTTGGTTAAATATAGCCGTTCTGGGGCTCTGCTGCCACCACACGCCACCAGCGATTATAAACAAATTTCCGCTTTTGACGCGCGCTCTCACCCCCCAACTTACTGGTGGCGGTGGTGGGGTGATGACCTGAGAAAGTCCCGTCCAAGACTGCTCAAAAACGAATTTGAGCAATTAACGCCAGCGGACCAAAGAAATGAAATATGGATTTGTATGGAGAAACATTCGTTGGCAGCGCGTGTACAACATATTAATTATACGCCATGTTGGGCCGAATTTGAGGCAACGCCCCACAAATAAAGGGCGACCACACAGAGAGTGAGACTTTCGGACCCTTCCTTGCCTCATTTGGCATCCATTTTGTTGGCTTACTTGCTGTTTTGTAAGCCACCCACAACACGGCCTTATTTTCCAACTCAATATGTTCTGCTCACCTAGAAACCAGACTAAAGTCCCAGCCCACCGACCCCTCATTATAAGCATTATTTGGGGCTTTATTAAGGGCCAACTTCGGGCCTATTGTGCCATGTATGCTTAGACAAACGAAAGCGATTTGCGTGTAATTAGATTTTAATACAGGCAACTCACCAGGCAGGGGCAAGGCGCTGGTAAATGATCTTTACATAATGAGTTGCCTATGCGATTACATCATCATTAGAGGCCAAGGAAACTTTGCATACCAGTAATTACACGAATCGTTTAGGGGCTCAAATAGCTCCCCATGAGTGTGTGCCATATATGTGAGTGTAACATGAGTCAGGCCCATTCCATTCCCGCGGTATCAGAAACAATGCCACGTGCCGCGCCCAGCGGAAATTCAAAACTCAGCATGTGGCGGCCCGCAAATTGCAAATTAAAACAAATAAGTTGGCAGCGTATAAAAAATTGAGCCAATTTAATGATTCGATTGGATTGGATTCGATCGATAAATATGGCGAATGTCAGACACATGTGTGTGTGTTTGTGTTTGCTTTTTTTCGCTTTAAGCCTCTTTAAGCCATTTTCAAGCCGCCTGTTAAATCATCCACCACCACCAGTCGAGGACCAGGCCCAGTCACAAAGGGGTGGCTCGGCCTTCGCCTCGGACCCGGGGGTCGTTGGATTTTTCCATTAGTGTCCAGTCAGGCGATTGATGCGATGATGGGACCGACCGGAATCGTATCGTATCGCTCCTGACGCCATTATGTTCGGCCAGGACCTGACTTGCATATAAATAACCAGCGAAAGCAAACGAAAATATTTTCGGGGCTCGCATCTGGTAAACAACCACAAAGACAGATAAAGTTAAACTCATTTTACGGTGTGCGAAATTGTAAATATTTACGTTCAAGCCACTAACGTGTCCAGTAACTGAAATTGGGAACAGTGGTAATCATCTGAGGGATATTTTAGGTGGAATAGGGTTTAAACTTTCTAAACAATTGTTAACGTTATCAAAAATTAACAAACAATTTTAATATGAATTTATCAGATTTATTAACTTTATGAAAACTAACACAGAACAGTTTTTCGAATTGAACATGAAATCCTTTTATATAAGAAAAAGGCGTCTATGAAAATTTTCATTACTTTGTTGTTTTTCAAAATATATATTCATAAATTATATTATTTTAGAACTTCAACCTAAATAGTCATTTTATTCTAATTTTAAATAATTTTGAAATTAATCATTTTTATATTAAACATTAAATAAATGTTTTATATATGACCAAAATGAATCGATTCTTAAGGATTTAATTGCAAACTGCCAGGGTATACAATCTTCGGAATGAAAAAGTAAGCGTTCTTTCTGCTTATTTGTACCATTACAACGTAATATTTATATAATTTTAGTCCGAAGCTTGAAGGATTGTTTACCAAATGTTAAAAAAGGGTAAGAGTAGATCCAAATGTCAGACTTCACATCGTATCGAAACGGGTACCATTATTAAGATTCTCTGGTGGGGTATACCACTATTATTACTATTCAGGCATATTACTATTCAGGCATAGAACACAAGCCAAGCATTCTTTATTACTGAGAATTTGGATAATTTTTTTAACATTTTAAGCCGTAATAGAAGTGCCCCAGACGAGCTCCTGGCTGCAAACAAGTTTCCCTGACCCATTGAGAAACTGTAAGACATTTCGGAGTAAGTTTTCTTTTATTTTTATAATAATGCAATATCTTTTAAGCTTTATCTTTGGTTTGTATATGGCTAGAAATAATTAAGATGCAAAATTTTAAGATTTATCAGCCCGTTAGCAACATAATTCTTCTTTTAATTAGTATATAAATTGTATATCTTTTCTAAAAAATCCGTTTTTTGTTTGCTTTCATCTTTGTTACCTTAAATATACTTTTATCAAATATATATTTATTTTTTTATCCATAAACCCACCACATTGCCCCACTGTGCTCGATTCGGCGCCATGTTTGTTCTGTTGTTGCCACTCTTATTATTGTCATAGTCATTGTTGGTGCTGCCGCTGGGCGCTGTTGTTATCCTTACGCATCACAACACTTAATGCGGATAAATGGTCTGACAATTACGTTTATGTCAACAATAAAAATTAAATTAAATCGCTTTACAGAATGCCCTCCCTGCCACCCCATTGCCACCCCGACAGATGTTGGAAATAGATTGAGGTGACGGTGCCAGCGAAACACAAACCAATCAGAACGAGCGGCCAGCCAAGGATGTGGGGAAAGGGGCAAAAAACAGGCAGAGGAGATGTGAGAACACCGAGAAAATAAATGACGACTTAACTATCTATCGGTGTGTGATATATATTTGAGTTTATTTTGGAATAGAAACATGTTTAATATTTATATTGCAGGTTGCCGTATTAACCAACGATGTAAACAGGAGCGAATTTTGGTTAATTTTAAAACTTTACTTAATAAAAGATTTGTTTCTTAATATAAAATTAATTAATTATTATTTTAGTACACATATAAAAGTAAGTGATTCCGTAGGATCTTCACAAATTAAATATATAGAAATGGGCTTCTAACAAATGCGATATTGGGAGGACTTTTCCTATATATACAAGTAATATATTTTTTTTCGACTTTTGCCATTTGTTTTCTCAGTGTATTTGGGGCTGGGGTGCTTCGGGTGCGTCGGAATATTATGAAAAATCAGCAAACGTGTGAAGAGTGTCATGCCGCCATGCAAACTGTCAACCGGCATGTCAGGCAAGTGTCAACGTTTGGCGGCCCGTTCGGGCGAAGGCGACACTTCAAAGTGCCACCGGCCCTGCCCCGGCCCGCCTCCGTGCAGGCAGCCGCCCCCGTCCATCTAGGATCCACCGCCTTGCGGCGGGATGAGCGCACAACATGCGTGACAATTTAATGAGCACTCTCTGGTAGCCCCCGGCAAAGGCAATGTTTTAATCAAAATTACGCATAATGGATTTTGATTTTATTAAATGCGACTTAAATGAGTTGGGACCCCAGAAATGGCGGAGATGGCGGCGCGGGGGGCTGGGATTATGGGGCTGCAGACTAATTAAGCAGACGGCCGGGCAGCCATGCCACATCAGCAGCAGCGCCGGCCGTGTTTACGGGGGTGTGCGAGTGTATCCGCAGCGACATCTGTGGGATACAGTGTATCTACGGGGCCCCGGGCCTTTGGCGGGGCACTCTCCGATTTGCTTGAGATCCATTCGGCGCTAATTGCGTTTATATCCTTCAGTTAATGGCACTTAATTAACAACTGTGCCGCGGCACTGAGGCGTGGGTCAAAACGTTTTTTCGGATGTGTGCTAAAGGATGCTAGAAAATACATCAATTGAAATTAAATTTATATATGTTTATGCATATTCATGGGTGTCCTCACAGTGCCAGCCAAAAGTTCTGGCCCTATTAATAAGTATATTTAACCAAGACTTGTGTAAACGTTGTAGGCAGTTGCATTTTCTGGGAAACAAAGAGCAATATTGTAAAATTTGTTTCAATTAACACATTTAGCACTTGCTTTAGTACATTATTCTTTAAAATAAGTAATTGTTAAATTAATAAAAACAATTATTTATTACATTTATATTTTATGTACCAAGTAGTAATCAAATGTTCTTAGTTTTGACATTCTATCTCAAGAAAAACTATTCTGTTGTCTCT
>JAEIIL010001915.1:0-14194 GCA_018905715.1 Drosophila lini | reverse complement strand
TAACTTGGAAAAAATATTAAGAAATATATTGACAGGTTTAATGACCATATTCAAGTATATCTGCATTACCTACTTATTTTCAATTAGTTCCAGAACCTATACTCTCCACTTCACTGCAAATTACCCGCTTAAGTAAAGCTATTCCTGACATGGACTACAACTTTCACCTTCATTTTAATTGCCGACTTTGGCCAAAACTTTTTAGCTCATCTAGTATAAACCTTTTTTTCACAAACGCCAACGCAAAAGTGGGATGCCAAATGCATAAAGGGGAAGTCCAAGGGCGGCGGAGACGATGAACAAGGACCGCAAATTCGCACATCCTCACAGCAACCTGCCACAGATCCCTGAACGACGTCAACGTTAAATTGAGTAAGTAATGAAAAATCGATAAGCCGGCTCACAACTGGCGTCCATACGGAGAAGAGGGCGGAAAATCAAGGGAGTAGGTACGTAGGTGGAGCGGAGTAGGAGTAGACGAGGAGGAGGAGAAGGAGGAGGTCCTTCGCCAGTCAACAGGAGGTTGGCAGCCGACAGGCGCCCATTGGCCCTTGTGGTTTGTCGTGCACTTAAAGGAAATTGTGGAAATGAAATCTAAAAATATTAAGGATTTGTTTATAAAAAATTAAATAATATATATATTTTATACGGTGATTATACACAACTTTCCTCAAGATGATCTGATTTATATTTAATAGTTTTCTTTCCTAAAATTCGTAGGAATTTGTTTTCTTTTAAGTGTCCAAGACCGGGCTACAACTCAGACAGAGTTGGCAAAGCTGCCGGCGCCTGCTGCCAGCATGAACAGGAGCAGAGAACAAGGACGACAAGGGACTCTGTGCGAGAGAAGTGGGAAGTGGGCGGCTGGAGGCAGGCGGCAGTCATAGGGGCGTGTCCTTTGCCCGTGTATGGCGCCGGAGTAACGTCGTGGGCGTGCGCATGACCAGCAATATAACATTCAATTAAGTGCAATTTAAGCTTAACTAGTGCATTACGTAAGTCCTGTACGGAGGGGGACTCGTGAGCCCGGGTTTGAGAGTGAAGAATTGGCCGAATGTGCGCTACACATATAATTATCGTTTGAGGTTGTTGCTGCCCAAAGGAACACTGATGTAATCATAAATGCGTAGCTTCCACTCGATTTTAAACTGAGCTAGTGGGTATAACCCAACTGGTTGGAAGGCTCAGAGGATACTTCTATTTTTAGGAGTGCATATTTTTTCTCTTCTTGTATTATTTTATTATATTCCACTAAACATTAATTGAATATAACAACATTTATTTGAAGGGACTATTTTTTCAGTGCAGTTAATTGCCTTAAAAGCTTGTCCCAAACGTCCTGTCCCTGCTAACATAAGTATTTTTTTAAATAATATCCGAATTTCTATTTCTTAATTTGAATCACGTACGTAGGTATTACCCAATTGGTCCCAGGGGATCCACAAATCGATCGCGGCTAGAAAAATCTCAACTCTAGTTGATACTCCCTTCCTGCGCGATCATAAAGCCCGCTCAAGTGTATTGCAAACAGATTCCTTTGTGTGTGTTGTGGGGCTTTATCTTCGGACCACATCCGCTCGGATACCACCCACATTCCGTACTCCCCCGGTAGAATTGTTATCTGATGTTTTCAGTCACATCAACATATGCGAATTATGACAAATCACGCCGTCGTTTGCCGCTCTTTTGCGTAAGTTATACGGGGCGGTTGTTGCATGGGACCATGCCCACGCTAACGCCCACGCGTTTGGAAATTACGCATGCTGACGTCACCATGAATGGTGGCCCAAAACGAGAGCTCCACAGGAAAGATAAAGCGGCAGAGTGGCAGAGAGAAACAGGGAGAGAGACAGTTAGAACCTTCTAGCAGACGCCACAAACTGCGTCATTCATTCATGGATACCCACAATTTTTGTCGTAGGTTGGGCACGAGATGAAGCGAGAGAGCCGGAAAGGCTCGGTGATGGGAGTGGGGAGTGGGGGGTGGAGGCACTGTGCATTTCATTCATAAAATCCCATCGAGTGGGAGCGAAAGAGCAAGTCCTTCGATGACCTTCGTCACTGCGCAGGCCTTGAGCGAAATGCCCAGCTTTGAGTGAAAGCTTTTCCAGTGCAAAAAGGGAATCACAAAACTAGTGACCTTTCGGTACAAAACTTACTCGTAAATCGGCAAACGAAAAAAAAAAAAAAAATACCAGCCGGCTTTAGCATATGGCCAGAATCCGCTATTACACATTTTACCAAACCCTCAAAACATATTGCCATAAACCGATGAATTTATGGTTCAAGGGGGATGGATGGCTGGCTGGTTTTAAGTAGGGGGGCGGCTTGCAAATCTCACTCGTTCATTCCGATTTCAAGGTTGATTCGAAATGTCAAAATTGCAGATGCGACGTCTTCGAATCAAGTTTGCACTTGGCTGCGAATCGAAACGAGTTATCCAATCCCAATCCAATCGCAAAGAGCATTGGAGCAAAATAATACTAATGATGATGATCATGATGATGATAATACGCCATGATGATCATAAGGGGGGCGCCAAAGCAGGCGAAACCTTTTGGATTCCACAGCAAACCCGTATTATAATTTATTGTGTAATGAATGCAACAAATGCTTGGCGACAGCAAAAGCACTCAAGTCGATGGGGAAATACCCAGCAATATCGTTAGCACAAACATTATGGTGAAATTTTTAAGGCTGTAGTTCTTTTTTATGGTTTTTCTTATAAGTATAAAAATTACTACGAGAACGTAGATTAAAACAGTGATGCCAAAAGGCCCGAATTGTAAGTTACGGATTTTCTCCTCCGGCCTTTGCTTACCCCTACTCTAAAATGTTTTTGTTTTCTTTCTTCAAGTATTTTTATAATAAAAAAAAAAAACTTAAATTTGTTAGTCAAACCATAAATTAAAAAAAAAAGTTCTTCAAAAAAATGTATTACCTATATTGTTTTAAAACTAATAAATTCCTATATTCTCTTCCCAGCTTGGCGAGGCTTCTGCAGTGTTTACATAGAAAAGAAGAGCATCAGGATGTGCTCTCTCCCATAGTTAATCGACCCTCTCTCGCATGCTTAGGGCAATGGCAACGGCAAATGAAACAAGACAAGTGAATGTATGTGTGAGTTTAAGGCTCCCTCTCGATCTCACTCGCCCCTCCCCTCTCATTGGGGGCAAAGCTAAGATAAGCAAAACGAAAAAGCAAAAACAGTGCAAGCACAATGTACCGTTGCTTTAGCGAGCAGCAGCTTCAGGCTTCAGCATCAGCAGACGAAATAATTGAAAGTCAAATTGAAAGCTTTGGGCGAGGCCTTTCGGTTGAGTTTTTGGGATTTCTTTTGACTCGATCGATCGGTTTATTTGGGAGAGAAGGAGGGACAAAGGGGGTTCGGAATTGGGTGGAATAAGAAGCAGCTGAAAACTCCAGTTACTTGCATCCGACGAACTCGAGACGCAAAAATGCAGTTTAGCCCGGCTCAACGTTACTCGCTCAAGAGTTTGTGCCTCTGTTTCTTCGGATTTTTGTTGTTTCTTCTGTATTTTTTTTTTAGTTTATAGTCTTATAGTTGTTGTTTTGTTTTCGAGTGGTTCTGTACGAAAATTCATATACATGCATATATACGTTGTATAGGCAAAAGTGAATGTCCACCGAAAAGTCCTTGAAACCTGAAACCGATCTTTCCAGTTTGGCGCACAGAGACACAGTGAACTGTTTGCTGTTGCTTTTGTTTTTGCCGCAGCTATGTGGCTGTTACTGCAGGTCCAACACTGGGAGAAATTTAAAGGAATTCAATATAATTAAATATGATTTGTTTATTACATTTTTTTTTCTTTTTTTTTACCTTCGGAAAGACTTTTCCTATTATTTTAAATTTTAAATTTTACTAAATTTAACTCTTAAAATTGCCTGAAATTATGTTGTAAGTAATTTTTCTTTTAAAATCAAAATACACATTTCAAAATTTTATTTATTATTTTATAAGTCGTTTTGAACAGTGCACTTCTTAGTGGTACTGCTACTGGTGCTGTCAGTTTTCAGCTTGAAGCTGTAGACAAGCTCCACTTGGCTCAGAAACTTGGACTGGGTGTCGGTTTTGGGGGCTTTGGGCTTGGGCTTGGGTTTGGGTAATCCTTCATTCACCTGATCAGATCGAGAGGGTGAGAATGGGAGGGCAGGCGATAGAAGGCCAAGAAGTATTTGGGTTGCCAATGGGTGTGGTTTGTTTTGATATAAATCAAAATACAATAACCATTTGATATGGTGAATGCATAAATGTATATTCGATTAACCGATAAATGCGGTTACCGAGCCAAGCGGATATACTGAGAGATCCGGCTGGGGTTTTTTTTAATACGGTAAGTATTGGAGATTCACATTTCTAAATTGCCTTTACCCTTTAAAGATCTTGATTCGAGTTTGGAGTAATAATAATGTATATAAATAAAGTATCAAGAAAATACGCTTTACTAATGGTAGCTAAACTAATCCTAAATAAGACCCATTCAACTACCAATTATATTCTAGCGGAACCCATTTAAAGTACTATTTATAGAACTGGAACCCGCACAAGCCAATCTTTTTCTCCTCTCTCTCTCTCTCTCTCTGTCTTTCTATTTGCCATGCAATGGGCAATCGCTATAATGCGATTACATAACATTTTTGATCCGAGCGAAACAATTAAGCGGGCACAGCATCCAGTACTTGGTCAGCGTTACAGATAAATCAACGAGCCAATGGTTTTGACCAAAAACCAAAAGCTTAAGGCTGAAAATGAAACTGAAGCTGAGGCTGAAACTGAATCGAGTTAAGCCAACTGAAATGAACTGAACTGAAGTAAGGTAAAATAAAGCTGGGGCGCAGTCGTAGCCACCTGCATTGAATTGACATTGAAGGTGCTGGGTTGTTGTTGCTGTTAACGTTGTTAACTATAGTGTAGTTGTTGCTTTTGTGGCAAAAGACCAAGAGACCAGGCCAAACCTACCAATGTTTGTTGCTGTTGCAAATGCGTTCAGTTCAGGCCACGTTTGTTGTTGCCAGCTAGCTAGCTGGCTGCCTGCTAGCTTGCCTTTCATTTCTTGCAATTGGCGTTTTAATTTGCCTGTTTAACCACATCAGCAGAAACAACAACAACAAAAACAACAACGTGGCTCAATGAATATGCATGCAAAACAAAATCAGCTTATACAATGAGATTTATATTCATAAGTATTTATATGTATATAATGACCGTGCGCCCGGCCATACTGGCTGTCCATAACAGACAAGCCGCAATCAAATTGAACCGATTATATAGTTTTGAAATAAATTTAAGACCCCATAAGTGGCATGCAATTGATTAGAAGCTAAAAACAACACCTACTTGGCGACCGTTTAATTATTACACGAAGGTGTATTAATAGCTATATACTTCAGTTGATGGAACAGTTAAGAATTGGTTGCTGTAAAAGTGGTAACCTTTTATAAATTATATTTTTGACTTAAGACTTAATTAGACTTTATTTTAGATTTAAGAATTTTAAAATATCTACAGCGCATATTTCTAGAGTATTTTTATTTGTAGATCTTTCTTATATAGTTTGTTTTAAACTTAACTTAAAGAGAGCATTTGTCCACGAAATTCCTTTTTTAAAACATTATTTATGATAATTCGCAGTTATTTAGTTGTAAAAACATTTAATTGTTTACAATATTTTCTATTTCGCAAGTAATAATACCATTAAAAAAAAGCCTTTAAATTCCAACCTCAAGCCAATTTAAAATATGTAATTAAGTGGAGCATTAATTACTCGAGCCAACAAAGTAATAATTGGTATAAGGTCTCTTGTCTGTCGATGTGTTTCGAGCACATACCACACCACTCGAGTGTTGAAACCCTTCATAATAACTCGAAAAAACACAACAAAAACATTTAAAAAAAACTTGATACAAAGTGTTTGGCTCTTCTTTAATTTTTTATTTTATTTTTTTGCGCATTAGCAGCAAAACGAAGTTGGCAAATGGCCGTAAGGCAAAATACCAAAATATGGATAGAAAAAGAAGAAGAGAAATAAATAATAATAACACACACACACCTTAGCTTTGGGCATTCCAGCACCTGTTAAACAAAGTTTTGCGTGAAGTCGCATCAAAAATTCCAAGAAATCATCAGCAAAGCCAACAAAAAAATATAAAAAATAAGATACATTTATAAAAAAAATTTCAAATGCATAAACGGTTTCTTGCACTACATATGTATGTATGTATGTATGTACAAACATATATCTTAACGAACGACCTTGCCAAAGGCAATCTTCAAGCGGAGTGGAAAAAATGACTCTTCGACTTTGGCAATAAAAGAATTAGCGGCTCATAATGCTCAAGCGTAACTGAAAAATTGGCAACATAAAAGCCAAAAGAAAAAACTGCGTATTTTTTGTTATTAACCTCTACTTCTTCCTCTTCTTCATTCCGGGGCCCAACAATAACAATAGCGGAACAATAAATGATTTGGAGTAAAGTGGATTTGGAGTCATAAATAGATTTCTATATAGAATAACGTCCGTTTCAACACAACATCCGCATTCTAAGAAACGCTCCAAATTGAAAGAATAAAAAAAAAACAAACCTCACCAACATTTAATAATTAATATCAAGAGGGGAAAACGCCAAGTCTGTTTTTTATTTCAATGCTAAATAGTTGAGAGCAGCACGTGAAACTGACTCACTCGAGATCTGTCGAGGATAGAACTGAATATTCAATTGTTTACTCACGTCGATTACGTGCAAATCGGTGAACGAGTCGGGAGCAATTATAAATCTGATGTTACATGAATTTCAAATTATTCATAATTGGATTCTGGGTGGGTGGTATTTTAATATATTTTCTAAAAATAGCTCTATTATTTTAATAAAGTTCTAAATTTGACACATTTAAACTTATTCAGCAGATAATTATAATTATTATTTGGAGGCAACAGTTTACATTTTTGTATAAAGAACAATAACAATACTCAATATTGAAATTCGGCCAATTTACATTTCTAATTTTGGCTGATATTTTGACCTTTATTTGCTAATTGGGTGTTATTGCTGACCTCGAGGTCTTAGCCGGCAGATTTAATCCATAATCCATAAATCAAGATGCGACTATTATGCCAAAAACATACAAAGATTTTGTCTGAAGGCAAACAGAAGGCCTAAAATATGTGAACACAAGAAGCCTCACCAGGTACCCTTAAAATTTTGTTAGACAGATAGCGAAAATATAGCAGTTTGTCGCTTAATTCTTACTTTAAATACACAAATTAATATTGTAATTAATCAACCTTTTATAGTTTACTGTTAACAGAAAAAACATAAATATCTAAATGTTTATATTTAAGATCTGCTTTCTGATTCTGGCACCTTTAATAGACCATTTAATTTACCAACTTTACCCAAAAAAAATAACTGCTTAGTTATAATTATTACCTTGCCATTTTCTCATTATTGAATGAAGCACCTTTAGACCCATATTTAAAAATCGTTTCATCATCCTCGTAGTACAAATTTGGCAAAACACAAAATTTTTTTTTGCTTTGTCATAATTATAGGAAAATTGGTTTGAATTATTTTCTGCGTTTCGGTTGTATATTTCGGTTTTACTTTTGTTTGTGTTGTTTTTTTGCGAGTCACACTGAAGCGTAAACAAAAACATTTTACGAAAAGCACATTAAATCCGATTCAACCCACTTATTATTGTTGAAATATTTGATTCAACCTTACCACAAATTTTTGTGCATTCGTGTGTGTTCTTTTCATTATTTTTTGACAACAACAAAAAAGACGAAGACAGCCCAAAAATGTTGATAATTGCCGGAAGTAACTTGTGTCACGCACAGACACACAAAAAACCCACAGTGCCCACCACATAGACAATAGATAAATTTGATTTTTTTTTTTCTTCGATTTTTCATCAGAAAGCAATTTGGCAACATTGAAATCTATTTCTAGGCTTTGCTTCTAGGAAATACAATTACACAATTTGTTATCAGCCTGAAGAAATACTTCTTGGTCGGACAGGAGAACCGCCATCAAAATATTCCATGGAAATCGATACTAGAAAGGATTTAAATTTCTAGATCTCCGGCACTCACTCCTCCGGCTAACAGAAGCTGATTTAAATGTCAGAGAGCCGGCTATAAAGCGCTAGCTAGTCAAGCATAAATGTTAAATGTCTTTTAAATACCAAATTGAGGAGGCCACTAATAAACACACACAGCCAGACGACTGAAGAACACCTACAAAAGTGTGCCCGTCATAAATGAGACAATCGGATGCTCTTAAACCCAAAATTAAACGATTTCCCAACAGGGATCATTGAATGGATTCAATTAATATATGTCAAGAGCCTTGTAAAATTCCCATTCAATTTTAAATACATTATTTTTTCTATGTTTAGCTCAGAAGAATTATAAATTACCTAATCTTTGGCGTCTTTTAATTTTTAGTTGAGGTAACGTATAATTGTTAAATTGCTTGATGCTTTTCAAAACGATCTTTCCTGCGGCACTCTAAGAGGTTATGGCATCTTTAAGTGTATTTTAAATTTCAAAGAAAAATTTATAATACCCTCTGGTAGTGTATAACAATAACAATAACATGAAACTGAGAAAACTGCAACAACACCAGCGGTGGCGGCGGCGGCGGCAAAATGCCGATTGCAAGTCAAACTCACAGATTAGGCGAAGCTGAAAAAAAAAATTTGAAAGGTGCACGCGAATGCATTGCAAGGCATTTTGTTGCATTTGCAACTGCAACAAAGGAATGCAAGTGGCAGCAGCTAACAAGTAATTTACGTACACAATCCAAGCCATAAGGCATGTACATATACATATGTATGTATATATAACTGGCGTCTGTTTGTCCAACAAACTAACAGGCCAACAAGTAGATGGCTGCCGATTAACATCAAAGACCTTAAGGGAACCCCCAAAACTAAAGCCATTACATCTTGGAGATTAAATACGAACAAAATGGAAGAAACTATGGAAATAGTGGAACTGGGAATGCCCTTATAAAGATAATCTTTTAATAGAAAACTTTTAAATAAAATACAAAAATTAAAATACCCTGTCAGGGTACAAACTTGTGGTATCATTGAGCTTTTATTAATTAACTGAACTGAAAAAAAAAAATTTCCTAAATCCTTAAATTGTTTTAATTTAAATTAAATGCATAATGAAATATAAAATATAACCTTATAAATTTTCTACCTTACAAACTCTATCTCAAAATACTTATACCCCCCTAAAGCTCATTTAAAATAGCAGTAATTTCGGGTAAAAATAAGCAGCAGTAAGCAGCACCAGCAGCAATTGTGTTTATCACATCGTTCAACCAATTATATCTATAAACAGATTGTTATGAAATTCAATGAGTTTATAACGATTGGTTATCCAACAACACAGCGGCGAGAGTTCAACCAACTTTCGGTCAAATCAAGTGCACTCACTATACTGCGTATTCTATGAGGATCGATTCATTGAGAAGCTATGACAGGCGATGTCTACGTTTGAGCCATGGTTATCAGCAGTTACAAACAAAGTATTCGAATTTGCGTTTACGACAAGTCAAGTGTTCGGTCTCCGGTATCAGGAATCAATGCAATCTCGAATCTTTAAAAGTGCCTTAAAAATACAAGTACAATTTCTTTGATTGGAATGCCTCTCAATCTCTCAATAAAAAAACACAATCCACCGCCTGTCCGCCGTCCACCTTATCAACATCAAATTGAACTTGTATTTTTTATTTTCTACGATTCCCTCTCGCTCTTATTGTTTTTTTCTCTGTTTTTTTTTATTTCTCGGCTCCTTATCGCGCCAGCAACAGGCAGCAGCACCTCAAAAGCCAAAATAAATAAATATAGTAATACTTATATGGGAATGTGCAGTCGCTTTGTGTGTGGCGACCGCAAACATTTCAAGTTCCTTTGCATTTCTACACTTCTTATCGGGCGGGCGACTGACCATTTTCATGGTTTTTGCTTTACTTTTATTTAATTATTTATTATTATTGTTATGCCACATACACCACACATCTAAAATTAGGTACACACCAAATTCCTCATAGATATGCTGGGAGTATGATGTCAGGTTGGGGGTCATCGTCATCCCAACAGACTTTGCCTCGCCTGTCGTCGCCTCTGATTTCGCAGGCAGAGGCGCCAGGCATTATTCCGGTGACATTATCGGGTGTCTCCCCCTAATTGCTGGGTCCATTGTTTGCCCCAATTAGCGGGGATCCAGCCACAAAGAACATTAAGTGGAAATGGATCTACCTTTCAGCGATACTAACGAATTTACTGTTTTCTCTATAAAATAATTTTATAAATTAAATAATAAATCATAGATTATCCCTAAGGATTGAGTCTGAAACACATTGAATGCAAAATCTATTTCATAAACCAAAGCCAGGTCAATTATTAATATTTTTCATGTTAGCTAAGGGTAATTCAATAACTTAATTTCTATATGAGTCATTCAAATCTGGGGTTGAACACAGATCATTAATTCCCCTAACCCGTGTATATTCGTTCAGTAATTAAGCTGTTAAATTCAATTGTATAAAGCATTGTAATTAATTTGAATTCAAAGTTAGCGTGTTAACTAAGAAATATTAGATCTTTAATTTGATAGATTTAGAGGATATAAAGTTCAGTTAATGTTAGTTAATTGCTTTAAAAGTAATTAGTAATTAATATGCATATTCTTAACTCTTATAAAATAAATAAATATACCAAAATATGCAAGTAAAATTCTACATAAATTTTACTTTACCAATCTAGTATAAGTGAAACCTAGTTCGCATTGCCTATTTTTAGGCTTGGCTCAAAAGACCTAAACAACTCATGATCTTGGCATAGGCGCAGAGTCATTTGAGACCACAGAAGTATGGCTATATTCTCGCCTGGGGGGAGTAGAGTGATATGGCAGAGTGATGAGTCCTAAATTTGAATAGTCATGAAACTTTCTAGCCATGGTAAGAGGCTCTTTTCTTTGTGGCTCACGCCATTAAATTTATTATATTTTGCACGCTTTCTGGCAGCCCCGATAAGCGTGTAGAATCTCAAGCACACGTGATAGGAACATACACCCGCCGTTCCACTCCGCGCCTGACAATCCCTTTCTTTTTCTCTTGATTTTAAATTGTTCTACCACTGATTTCCATAATCAAAAGAATCGCACACTATGGCAGTTTTTGACCAATAACTTTTTATTTTTTGTTATTTCCGTTGCTCTTCGACGCTTTTAGCCAGCAAAATCATATTTTTTATAAATGATTTTTACTACGCAGTTGAATTGGTGGAAGCCAACTGAAGCAAAAGTTGGCCACACACAGCTGTGGCAATTTTAGAAAAACAATATGCAATTTGGTAGCGTAATATTTACTGGCTCAAATAATAATACAGAAATATAACAATTAAGACAAAAAAAAATAGAAAAAGCTTTTTGCACGCTATATAGATTCTGATACATATTTTAATATATTATATGGGATATATTTATCTGTTTATTTAGATAATCATAATAATACAAAATCAACTGGAAAAGCTGCCTGCCCGGGCAAGAGAAAGGAGTTGTATCAGCTGCCTGTGCTGGCAATAGAAAGTTCGTAACTCAAATGGTTCTTTGTTTACATTTCCACCTGTCCATATATAGCACACTCGCATATGCACATATAGAATCAAGTGAGGCTTGACGTAAGCAGAAGAGTTGCTGTATATATAATATAATATATAAACCGATGTGTGTTTGCCCATTCGTTCTGACTGATAAGCCTTAGAGAATGTTTGCAAAATCTTTGACGAGATTCAAATCAGGTCTGGAAATCCCCCGAACGGAAGCACATGTGTGTGGCATGAGCTAACTTAATATACGTTTCATTAAAAAAACGTTTTATGATATAATCTTTGATTGCTTTATTTTTTTTTATATAATTTTCATCTTCCTGCGATAACTTGTCTTGATCTTCTGCGATATCTCTAGGTTTTAATTGCTATTACGATAGCTTTATCTCATCTTAGAAGGTAATTATAGTTGATTTTTATATTCATCTTGAAATCTAGACAAATTTAGGAGTTTAAAATAATGGAAATGCAATTACTTTAAAACGACTGAATTCAATTTAATTCTTAACCCTTCAACAAGGTGTTTATTTTTGATAATGATTATAAATTTAGTTAAATATATCAATTTATTAACTATTTCTGTGGAGGAGCGCAGCCTTTCTACCCCTTGTAGAGATATGCATATATGCCAAATAGAGAGCTTTGCCGATGACAAGTTCCACCAGACACTATCTTATCAAGCTGCTCATTTCCGTTGCCAAAGTGTTTGCCACGTGTGGAGAGATTTGTTTCCAGGCCAAAACAATTTCACCAGGCCCGTTTTATAGAACTTGGCCCACTGTGCGTCAGCATCTGAATTCACGTGGGGCGGCGCGAATTAATGTGTGTCTCTGGGCCCAGAAGAGAGTAAACATCATCGTCATCATCAACAAGCTCTCGAGTGAGCGGGTGGCGAGAGATCTAATTCTAGTGATTCATTTGAAAAAATGTGTGTTGGGATTGTTTTTCAGAACATTTTCAATGTTTTTGTCTAGTTTCTGTTTTTACTATTTTGAAGGCCAGCAAAGGCAATGCTAAGGCTAAGCAAATTGTTTATACAGTTGTGCCATCAGCCTAAGACAGCGGAAACTTGGCCAAGAAGTGCCGGGTAATTGAGAGACTCGATGGCTAGCTGTTTGTCTGGCTTAGATCTTGTAAAAGGCAGGCTTTGTCTATATATTTATTTGGGACTGTTGGGCTTTCTAAATTAGCCCTAAGCAACACAGCTTTTAGGAAATACATATATCTACCATATGTATAGTATTCCAAGACCCAAACAAGTTTCACTTTTCGCATCAATCTGCCTTGTTTTTTCCTGATTTCGGTTTGGAGTTTGGTTCGGTTCGTTTAGAACTAGTTTTGGTAACTAACTAACTAAGTGCCGCAGCACATGCTAATCAAACCACTTTCGGTTGATATTTTTCCACAATAAAAAACCAAATCAAAAATGACAAAACCAAGCCCGACGTCAGCGAGGAATTTGCATAAGATACTTTAGTAGATTCGAACTTCTGGCCGGGCCAGAGATATTTGGTTACCATTTTGTTTGGATCCCAGAAGGTATTGTTGTTGAGGCAGAATATACATAAGCAGCTATTAAGAGTGACGGAGATTCAAGGCGAGCAGACAGTATTTCCGTATATTAGCATCGCATTTGTCTCTCGATTGCACAAAATCGGCGACAAATTGCTTGCTGTCAGCCAGGGCGTATACGTAATATACCGCCCCAAGTGCATAACCGTAAATAACAAACAAAAAAACTACATACACATATACATATACACAGGGAAGAGATAACAAATTGCAAAAAGGAACAAAAATATGAAAACAAAAAACCTTCAAATCAGTGCAGAGAACAAAATTCTTGTGTTTATTTTCGTTTTGAGAGTTGCAAGAAGTTTCTACACTCCACTCTGCGACTCCCGATATGAAATCAGCTTATCAAAAATATATAGATGAGTAAGCACTCACTCGCTTTCTCGCCTTTCTGGCTCTTATCACCTGTTCTTGTTTTTGTGCCATTAATTATGGCTGCTTCCTTCGGTAGCTGCTGAAGCTGATTAGAGCGCCAACTTCTCCGACTGTGGCAACAGTCCAACTAATGGAAAGTTACGAAAGCTTCCCCAATTCGGAATAAAATAAATACTGCGTTTACGGGTTTTCCCCTATTTACACCAATAAAATTACAACTGCTTATGCAAGGCCTTGACATTTGCTTTACAATTAGTCTCGGAGAAAGCGCATAATTTTTTACAGAAAAAAAAAATCAAATGCCAACCTAAATATCAATTTGTACAAAATATCAACTTAAGATCAGCTTGATAATGTAGTTTTAAAAATAAAAGACTCGGAAAAACTGTCAAAAATGAATTTTAAATAAGATTAAGTCTTAACTAGACATTCCAAAGTAGCATATAAAATAAAATACGTCAATTTCTTCAGATCAAAAAGCAAACAATTTAGGAACCAGATAAATATTTTTCTGAAACTGTGAAAGAAAACAGTCAACTTGAGCCCTTATCTTGAGTTGATTTCATGGCAATTTTACTTAATTTAAAGCGTGAATAA
>JAEIIL010001896.1:0-39100 GCA_018905715.1 Drosophila lini | reverse complement strand
ATACACGGGCGAAAAGCGGCTTTTTAAGGGCGATTTTAGGCAAATATTTTTATGAGTGTAATTATAAACTTAAAGAAGAAAGGTAGTGCACTAATATAAACTTCTTAAATGACAATCTCGATTGAACTCAGACTTCTGATTCCAGTCTTTAACCGTGGCTTCAAACTATGAAACTGAGATTACTTTTAAAACTTGTATGTATTTTTAAATTCGATCACTAATTTCCCTAGTTTGGCTTTCATAAAATACAATTGATAACACACAGCAAATTTATATTAATAACCTACGTGTAGGTTTTTAAGGTTTAGATCATTAATAAAAAAAGTTATAAAGTCAAGTACTTACCACATCGATAATTTGCATTAAAGTTAAACCAAAGCTTAATTGTAACGGGTCCGATTCGTTGAGAACGGGACGTTCTAGTGTATTATAAGGATCCAAAAGATCATGTAACAGTCTCTTTTCATGATATCCTGCTAGGCAAACTGCAAGTAAATAAAATTCGCATTAGTAGACACAACTTATGCAGTTACGAGTGGGGCGGGGAGGACGGGTTCTGCAGAAGGACTGCAGTAATTGTTTGCCATTTCACAGGAGCGCCGCAAATCAACATCAATAATTCGGCAAGTGGTTTTGGTTGCAGGGGGGAAAAGCGAAGCGAGCAACTAAAATTTATTGATATGCAAAAGTTTACGAGTCCTGGCTCCCTGTAGCTCTGCTTGCCTCGGTCCTTGGGCTTGGGCAGCGCTGGCTCGGAAGGGCAACAGAAGAAGGAGTTCTTCGAAGAAGGAGTTCTTCGAAGGAACGGTGGCAGAAAGTTTGCATCCTTTTTGCCCTTTTTGTTCATCGCTTTCCCGGCACACATATGTCTTTGCTGGCTGTGTGAGAGACTATTGTTCTTCGGCAGGCGAATAACAAAGGGAAACTTTTATTGAGCAAAAGTTTTTCACATACAAATTTTCTTGTTACGTTTCTCCCCGGCGATAATAGATGGCCCCGCACACATGCCCGGACGGACATATTCGCATCGTTATCGTGGAATTATTTATGCATGAATGTGGGCAGCAGATGAAACTACAAAAGAAACTAGATGAAGTTGCCAATGCTTTTGTGGAGGGAGCAGACTTCCCTTCCAATTTGATAATTTCTTAGGAGATTTCCTTCCATTTTTCACCCCTTGCAATCTCTCACCAATCAGCAATATATATGGTTGAATTTACGTTTAATAAATGTGAGTGCAATACATGAACATCACAGATAACTCGGAGGATTAGTCACTGGTAAAGGAAAAATAGTCATTGAAGATCAAAATGTGATAAAAAAAATAAATTTAAAGTTCTTGAGTGACTCGCTGTGCAGCTTCCTGAAGGGACTTGTGGATCGCTTTGAAAGTATCTTTTGCCGCAGAAAGTTGAAAACTTTTCACTTTCTGCGGGCTAAGACAGCTCAAGCCAAGAGATTTGCATACGAAATGAACAGCGTTTAGAAATTATGCACATGAATTTTTTAGTTTTAATTTGCCTTCAGTCCTCCGCTGGCCAGCTCTCTCCGCGACTTTCACCGCCAAGGAGCCCCGGTTTTGCACATTTCATTCGCTTTTCACGCGCTCTTCCTTGTTCATTTAATATTAAAACAAAATGACGAGCCTGCAGGCCAACAAAAAGGCGACAGCAGATGAAGAAAAACTGCAGCTAACGAGCACAGGCCAACAATGAGTGCGAGTGGGCGGTGTTGGTGGGGTCGGCTGTGGCTGTGGGTGGGTGGGCATGCCAACTAGTTAGGCCTTTAAGGCAAAGCATTGACACCAGCGAGGCTTCTGTGTGGGAGGGTGAGAGAAGGGGCCGGAGAGGAGAAGACAAAGCAACAGAGGCTCGGAAAAGGACAAAAACAGCAGGGTAAAAAAAGAGGCCAACGTCTGATGAAGTGTCAAAATGAATGTGATAATAAAACAAATATGAGAGCCTGCCAGATCCCGAGTATCGGGCGGCCATTGTAACTGGACACAAAGGCGACTTTTGCCGACTTTTGACTACGCCATCCTGAGACGGGACTTTTGTTTCTATTTACTCTTGTTGTCTAACCATCGTACACAAAGAAAGTAAGTACCACAAAAAATGCAAAAAAAAAGGCGAAAATGGATCTCTATGGCCAGAAAAGTTTCGCATGACACTTAAATTAACTCAAAAATTACACTAGTTCGCAGTACAAGATGATTTGTAAGTCATTTCAGATCGTTGACCACATTTGAAAGTAGTTTCTTCTTGTTGCTAGAAATGCAATACAGAAAGTAATCGACATTATTGCCATAAAAAGTGCAGCTTTTATTGTGTCAAATTTATGTTCAAAACCAATTTAGAAAACGCAACGAATTTTTAAGCGAAATTAATACAAATGAGAATTTAAAATGATCTAAAAGTATTTGAAAATCGTGAAGATAGATTTTGTTAAATGTACTAAACTAGTAACTTGTAAATAAATTATTGACATTGACATTTTGTTATCATGGTATATTCCTCGTTAAATTAGAAGCCAATTCAAAACTACTATTTGCTGAAAAAAAACGGGTGTAATGAGGTTCTCTCTTTAAAAGTTTCCTAACGACTGAAACATATTGTATATGTACATCAAAAGTCATTAGGTTTCGGGTCTCGTGACTTTTTTGGCTTTTTGGATAGTCTACTCATCTTCAACTTTAGCCTAGTCCCCATCCCTTCCTCGGCACTCTTCGTCCTACAGGCTGCGGCCATTTCGAAATGCCTTTTCAATGGCTGCACTTCCGTTTCGTTATTTCCCTGTTTTTGTTGTGCTGTAGCTGCTGACGTTGTTGTTGTTATTGTCCTTCGGCAGGCCGCATAAAATTGCAATTTTATTGCAGTGGAGCATGAAAAAGTAATTGCTATTTCACAAAGCCAAGCCACGCTGTTGCCCAGACAGAGGGGGGCCGCGGCGCAAGGCGGGAGGCGGCAACAGCTGGCGATGGGTTGGCATTCAGTGGCGCAGGGGCCTCGGAGGGGCTGCGGGGAACCGCAGTAGAGCCAGCCAATTTAATGTACAAAATAAAAAGCCAGCAAAATTGGTTAGAAAATGCAGCTGCCTACCGAAACACATGCCGCAACAACAGCAATAATAACGAGAGCAAATTGGCCAACGCTCTCAAGGGGCAACCGAAATATGACCGAAAAAGTATACATATAGAAATGCCCTTCACGGACTTAATTCACTAGGCAATAATCGCGCGGAGTACTCGAAGTACTTAACAACATCAAAATTGTTAAGAAAATTCAATAAAAATATTTGCACTGCAGTGATTTCAATGAGAATAATATTTTCCAAAACTGAATAGCTTCCTACCGTCTGGTTCTTAGATCTTTTTAGTTAATTTGCAGGGAAATTTGTATTGATTATCATTGAAAGGGTTCACAAGCACATTTAATGTTTGTAAAAAGTCCCATTACTTTATTTTAAATCCACAGCTTTCTCCATGGCTCTCCCATTCCCAGAGATTAGAGTAAAAAAGTTTCGACTAGTAAATACTGAGGGAAAAGGCAAAACTGTCGCGGCGCTAAACCACTCAGGCTCACACAACCAATACAGAAAGGGTGAGAGCGCGCTTTGGAGAAATCGCTAAAGGGACCAAAGTGATGAATCTTAATGGATGTCTGCTCGGAACCGCGGGTTCTGGGCGGCCAACAGAGAGCACGGATAGCGGAGGGGCGAAGGGAAAATAGGGAAACAAGAGCGCCCAGAAGCAGGCATTTTAATAGCGCCAAGGTGACGCTTAACCATTCAAAGCTTAATTTATGCAATAAAAATTCCAACGCAAACGCGCCCCTCCGAAGCTCTTCTTCCATCCCAAACACACACACACCTCCAGTTTTCTCTAATTGGATGGGGCTTGGGGCTGGGCAAACATTTAATTGCTTATGACTTCTTGTTTCCTTTTTTCTTTCCCTTTTCGGGCTAGAAACGGCGAGGCTGGAGCAACCTGAGACGGCAGGCTTAAAAATGGAAACAAATCGATAGACAGCTATGGTGATGGGTGGAAGCACTTGAAGAAACAGAACAAGGTATTCGGTATTATATTGTATTACATTAAATTTCTAGTTAGCATCTGGTAGAAATTATTTTCAGTGCTTCCGATTCTGTCATTCCAGGGGACACTCGACAAGGCGATCAATCAAAATGCCTCGTGTCCACTATTGAAAATTATGAATGCCATCACATTTGATGATTGATTTTAGTTCAGCCCACATTTCTGAGCCTCCTTCCCCTTGAAGTCGTCAGCTACTCCAGCAGGTCAGATCCTTTGTAAAACACTCCTCGGAGTGGTGACGGGTCGGGGATTATTTGTGTTTGGCTGATGGGCCCATCATCTGTCTCAACCCCATGTGTGCGAGCATCTGGGCTTGGATGAGTTTCATAATGCAAATGGCAGGCATGACATTGTGTTTTTCTTTCTTGTAGCAGCCTTTAGCTAATGATGGAAGGATTCCTGTGACATTTATCGAATTTCACCCGACAAGCCTGTGTATGCAAGTGTGGATATTTAGAGCCCAGAGGAGTTGACATTTCCCAAGAATTCCTGAATAATTAATGACACTTTGGGATGGGACTAAAGTTATAGGATCGAAGCTACCATTATCCTTAAAGGTGCGATCTTACTTCGCTAGACGTCAGCGTCCTTGAAACAAAATCATTTAATGCCTTCTTTAAGTACAACTTATAACTTATCATTGAATCTGTTGTTGCTGTTGAAAGACCCCTTGTTTATGCCTGAAATCATAAAAACTTAAGAACGAGAATTCTTAAAGTCTTGATGCCTGCCAAAAGCCTTTCCGTGGCAATAAATGTCATACTTACAGAATATGACTACGGACAAGTAGAACGGGCACTTGGCTGGGCAACGGGGCGTATAAGCGATGTCATAGGACAAGCGCAGACTCGGCACAATCGTGAAGTCAGTGGCAGTACCAGCAGTGTTGCCATTTCGTCTTCATTTGGGACAAATCTAGAGAACCAGGCAATGTCTATCCTTATTTCTTCGTTTATTTTATTTTATTTTTTCGTAGCAGCTCTAATAAAATCATTTGATTTAGCGCTCATATCGTAACATTTTAAACTGTGAGAATATTTAAATATATCAACTCATCTCCAAAGTAATATAAATACGTAAACGGTAACTATATTTTAGGTACAGCATATTTGTATACTCTCATATCTTGTCCTGCTTTTTAAGCCCCTTGTTGGCAGCACTGAAGAGCTGTTACAGTAACACACAAACCCGGAGTCGCATCCGCAGTAAGCAACGCTGGCAACGTAGTGCAAAGTTTAAATCTGATTAGTGATGGCAGCTGGGCGCACAGAGAGGGCGAAGAGGGCCGGGCAGCAGTACAATATGGCCACGGCGGAAACGGAAGTGCTGCCATAAAATCATAAACATGCACACGCATGTGGACAGGCGGCAATTGTTGTCGAAACTGCTGTTGCTGCCGTCTGTGTTGCATGAAACATGAACCCAAAGCCAAAGCGACAGACAGCCGAAGGGGGTGGGGCGAGTGAACGACTTCGACTGCAAACACAAAGACATTGGCCCCACGTATGCCAACGCTCGAATTTATGATCACGTAAGAACAGTGGTTTGATGGTGGTTATATAGTTTATAAATATCAGCTGGAAATACTACCTACTTGTCCTAGGGACCTTTAAAACCAAATTAAGGGTAGAAATCTAATGAAACGATTAGCGATCTGATAGCTCCTCTAAAGTGCTAACTCTTACCTTAAAACCCAACTTTCATTAACTGTCAGTTTGTATTTCCGAAAAATATTAGTTGGATTTTCAGGAGATTCCCAAAGGGAATTAAGAAAGGGGAGAACCAGGAAAGAGTAATAATTCAAGCTAATAGACTTAATTTACAAAAGTATTCCTCCAGGCACTGGCCCCACTGCTCAAAGTGTGTACTTATTTTCGCGTCCATAGGTTGCACGCCAACAGAGACACGCGACGTGGATTGCGCCAACCTGAAACATTGGCAACACTTTGAGTCCTGGGCTTCTTGTTCTGCCTCATATGGGCAGCCATTAATAACCCCAATATGTGTAAGTAGCAGAGGAGCCTCCCCGCACGGCGTCTTCAGGTGACTTTTTCCGACTGCTAATAGAATGCCTGGCATTTGAGCTGCTGGCCAAACTTGGTCCTTGTCTCGTTGAAAATATTGTTGCCGTGACATAGAATTTTTAAGCTTTTAGTGCAGCATAGAGGCGGGAGGCGAGAAAAAATACCATTAAAAAGATTTTCCAAGCCAAAGGGCTTTGCCACAAGCACTTGCATGGAGGCAGCAACAAGAGATGGGAAATTGTTGTGCAGCAAATGCTTGTGAAAGTATTTATGGCATTGCAACTTTTCCGAGCAGCACCAGCCAGCCACACATTGTTCGACATGACTTTGCTTAGTTTTGGAAAATAGTTTTTGTGCCGGCAAATTTGGGTCAACAAGGGCTGGAAATTTGATTAAATTAACCAGTGGTTGGCCAGACGACTGAGGCAACTTAGGGAATACGAAGTTGCCGTATTGGAAAAGGCCATTTTGTTCTTAACAATGTTAATTAGAGGGCCTGCCTTTCA
Organism: Drosophila lini; assembly: GCA_018905715.1. NCBI lineage: Eukaryota > Metazoa > Arthropoda > Insecta > Diptera > Drosophilidae > Drosophila > Drosophila lini. Next base: position 32,477 of record JAEIIL010001896.1, on the reverse strand, counting down.
CTAGGGGCCACTCAGCTTGATCTGATCCACCGACGTTTATGCCCTTACGACCTTTCAAGTACCTCCACTGCCTTAGCCACGAACAAGGACTAAGGACTCGTGAAGTGGGGGCGACAGAAAAGAAAGAAAGAAAATAACCTTAGGCGCAGACGCCTTCAAGTGGCAAGGCCTGCTCTAAGCTGAACAGCCTCAGCTCGCCTCACTTTGCTGTCGTAAACGTCACAACTGACAACCAACAATGACATCGGCTCGGGCCCGCAATGTTTCCCACTGCCGAGTGGCATTCTGTGTCAAAGTGACAATATGTTGCTCTTGCCGGTGTGCATTATGGGGTAGTAGCGATGCGGCAACTGTTGCGTGCAACAGCCCTCAAGGGCCGCCACTCGAGGTAAACTGAGGGGGGCAAGGGGTTTACTTGGATGGCACTCACCTTTAGCAGATAAATTCAAATATATCAATAAAAATATCCATGAGTGTTTACTAAGTCCGTTAATTATTTGCGTGCTGCCGCTGCTCTGAGTGCCTCTACTCCTCCTGCCCAACTGGCAAACGAAGGCGGTGGTGCTCAAAACGCTCCCTCTGAGTCGCCGCAGGGCCAGCAGGGCAACATGCAGCACGTGCAACACCTGCCACACCTGCAGCAGGCCAGGCGATGGGTCATGCTTCGATCTCAGATTGCTGGTGCTGTCATCGCTGGTGCGACATTGCATGTAGGTGGCTGTGGGATGCAGACTGATGCTGCTGCTGCTGCTGTTGCTGTTGCTGCTGTTATTGCTAGTGGTTGCCGATGTGACTGCCTCGCTTGGTGTGGCTGGTTTTCTTTTGCGTCGTCGTCGCAATCTGTTTCGCTTGCGTGCACACAGTCTTATGTTTGTTGGTTTTTGAGTTGCTGCAACTGCAACTGATGCTGCTGTCTGCGGCGACAACATGTTGCTGCTGCTGCTGCTGTCTAGCTGGTGCTGCTGTTCCTGCCGCTGGTCATTGCTGCGCGCGTGGCAGGCTACATGCTGGTCAGTCGCTGGCGGTCCCTGTGCCTGGTGTGCTCTGATGTCCTGGTGTTTTGTACTTAAGCTCCTTGGTTTCAGTTGTCTAAGTGGCTGGTTGCTCCTCCTACTGTCCGTGCTGTCGCTGGTGCCGCTGCTGCAGGTGCTGCTGCTACCGTGAGCTAATCTTACTGGCAGCCACAGCTCATCATCGTCAACTTCAGTCAGTTTCAGTTGTGCATTTTTCATAGTCTATTTCGGTGTTTGTTGTTGCCAGCGGATATGTTGTCTGCCTTCTACTAGATTATAATAATTTGCGTTCGTTTTGGGTTCGACTTTGGCTTCGGGCTTCGGTTCCTCGGTTCGTCGGCCTTATCCAGCAGCTGCAGTTTACATTGTCCTCCTGGGGATGGGGTGTAATTCCCTTTTGTTGTGTCCACCTGGGATGCCCTTAATACTCCCTAATCCTAAGAAATTTTCGCCGCCTTTCAACGCATTCGTTTTATATTAATATGGCAAGTATATGTTTTATTGTTTGCAACATTATTATGCTTTTCCTTTGTCTTCTTGTTTTCTTTACAACCCGAAGAGCGTGTTTCTATTCTGTTTATGCGATTTCTTACAATAAAAGTTTACACTTCAGCTTCCCTTCCTCGTTTATGTGCTTGTTTTACGAATTTCCTCTGGCGAAAACGGCAGCTATTGTATGCTATCCTTCAGAAATTTTCTCTAAATACAAATTCTTAATTTGCTCTACAGTTCCTGTTTTGCTTTTCCCCTTCTCTCGTTTGTCCTTGGTCTCCGATTTGTAAAGTTGCTCTATTATTATTCTATATCTTCGTATGGATTTGTAAAAATGCGGAGCTATTCAATTGTTAGATCTCACTATGCAATCAGTTGCAGTTGTATATGGCAGTGCTCAGTAGCATTATGTTTCTATTGATGTACTCGTCGCTTCCTTATGTGTTGTGCTCAAAAGAGTGGGCTGCAAAGAGAAGGGTAGAAGTTCTCATTAGAGTATAAATGTTAATAAATACAAAATATTAATAAATACAACGATGCATGCAATATATTGTTTGGTTGATAGACTTATCTTAATCTTCATTAGCTGTGTGCCATGTCAAGTGACACTATCGTTTGATTTTGACCTTTCGTTTGTAATTAACCCTGAGGCATTTGCCATTTCAATTTGTCTGCATCCAGAGACATGGGTCCCTCAGACCCCTTGCTTTTTCCATTGGGCCCCAGGCAGTCATCAGGAGGAATTCGATTCGACGTTTACGAAACTGCAGTTGACCACAAAGGCAACTGGGATATGTGCACTGGCAGGAAATTCAATGGATGCGAGGACAGTCCCCCGGGCAGTGGCCCCATTTGAGTTTCAATTACTCAAACTAATTAGTTTTGCTTAAACAATAGACACAGTGTATGCTAATCACTCTCCGGAATTCGTGCAGCTGCTGGCCTGGTCAGGATGTGGCTGCAGCTCCTCAAACTCCGGCTCCAGCCTGGAAGGGCCGAGAGGCCTACTTAATGCCAACAACGAGTCCTGTGCCCCCGCCGGCCTCCTGGCGAACCGCAGAGACGGCCTTAATAAATAATGCGTATGCAAAACGATAAGCACACAAGGATCCGGGCAAGTGGCCGAGCAGGAATTGAAGCAGCTGCAGGATGCAAAATGCAAATGCCGCATCGGGAGCCCTTAGCAGAACTTTCTCCCGACTTTGATGGACGTGTGCGGTGCATTTGCGGCATGTCCTGTTAGACAGGACTCCGGCAGATCAGGTTGGACTCTCCAGAGCCCGGCATGGGGCTTATGCATATTTATGGCACAAGTTGTTGCACTCTGAACCGTTTGCATCCGAAAGTTTTGCATAAGAAAAAGACAATCAAACTGGGAGCACGCAATTACTTTGGCCAGAGACCTGGGGCACAAATGGAGTGAACGGTCCACGAATGTCAATTGGATTTTTTCCCTTCAAACGGCGACCGTTTTTTTCTGACAGCTTTCGAATCTCCTGGCTGCCCGAGGGGGAAACGATAAATGCATAGAATAGAAACGTCAACAAAGAGTATGGCATCCTCTTAGCCCGGCTCTATCCCAGATTGTTTGCCACTCTCAATCATTTGAAGCTGTCAGAGGAATTTGAGATTTGAATTGAAAGAAATGGGAGTACATTTCTTCTGCCAACTTTCGACTCTTAAATGCTATGGAAGGATTTTCCTTCCATCTAAAACAATTACTTCATAATACCATAAAGCCCAACTAGCGTCTCCAATTTGCTAAATAAAAAACAAGTAAAATACCCATCGCAGAGCCCTAGCGGCCAGGCCAGAAAAATAGTTGGCAGCCCAAAAGTGAGCGCTGCATAAAATCTCCTTTCAAAAATATTCCGCGGGGAACTGGCAGTACAGCATTTGAGCTGCAATTGAACCTGTCCTTTCCGGAGGAAGGAAGGAGACCACCAAATGGTGTCCATAAAGCGATGACGTTCAGGACCAGGGACAGCTGCTGGCGGGAGTCTGGGTCTGCCTTGCAACAGTTGGCGGCGGCAAACAGAGGTGACATTTTATGGGTCACTTGGCTCGGGCGCGACAACAACGACGCCACTCAAATATTTAGTCGGAGCCCCGGAATACGCGAGGCACTTTATTTCTTGGCCACCTGCCCAGTGGCAAATATTGCGCATACGCCGCGTGGCCAAACTGCATAGGTATCGCTTTTATTGCAAGCGCTGTGAAATATTCGAGGAGCTGCGGTCCTGCGGTCCGCCTAATCAGGCGAAGTGGCAGAACGCCATTTTCTCGCTTTCGCCCGGCCATATTGATGTATGAAATTTTGTACAATTTATGCGATGGCCGTCGCATAAAATGAACGACCAGCTCAGACACGAGTCCTGGCAAATGGAGGCAAAGCGAGTGGAATGGACGGAGCAAAATGGCAACTGTTTGCGTCGCATTGCAGATGAAACCATTTTTTCGGACTCGAGAGACTTTTCCGGCCAGTTTTTCCGTTTGGCGCGTGAGCAAATTAATTTTCAGCGCACAGAGCAAAAAATGGGTTTTGCATGGGTCTGGCCGGGCCCGGCCAGAGATGGAAATGGGCGAAATGCATGGTGTAAATGATAGCCAACCCTTGGTGCGGTCGCCACTTGCCACTCGCCCCTCTGGCTCAATGAATTATGAATTCGCTTCGCCAGAGAAATTGTTTTTTCTCCGGCCAGTTTTTATTTTGCGGCTGGGAAAAAGAATTATGTGCCGAAATGTTCTTAGCCATGTTCCAGCCAGACTCTCTGCCGGCCTTGTTGTGTTAGAGCCGGCGAGCTCTGACGACAGTTTTCGCACTGCTGGAAAATTAATATTTGTACAAGTGGATTTCCAGCTGTATTTATCTGTTTTTCCTTTTTGGGCTGCCAGCTAACCGCGAAAAGTTGATGACAAACTGCGCGAATTTTCGGAGGGACGAGGAGGGAGCTCTCAAGTTGTTTCTTTTGCATGTGACGGGAATTTAGTGTCCATTTTACCCGAGCAGGCGACCGATTGCCAAGTTTTCGTATTTATTCTTTGGTTCAGGATTATCGCAAGGCAAGTTTATTGTAGTTGTGGCTCATTGTATTTTGTATTTAAGAAGATGTAAGACGTTAAAGCTTTATTCGTTTCCATAGAAAACAAATGTATTTATGCCAGCTAGTCTTCCTTAATTTAAAATGACTTAGAACCCATCACCTTGTCAAGGAAAGTGTTATGAAATTTTTAAATAAAAGACCATAATAAACCTTATATGACGAAAATGAAAAACTTTATAAATTTAGAACCTACATTCGACCATTAAAGCCAACACCCAGCTACATCAGTGTGTGTATTTATTATTTATGCGACTGCTACGGATGATTTATGTTCGGTTATATTTGTCGACAGGCGACACATTGAAAGCGACAGAGAGACACCACTCTACATGTGTTTGGTTAAAAGTGTTTGCCCATTTTTAAATACAAATATGCAAACAACAATGGCCGTAAAAGCGGCGGCAGTGCCACGAACATGGCCAGCAAACAAGCAGGCAGGCAGGCAACAAACGAACAAACAAACAGCGCCCAGACAAGCAGCCCATCGACATCGGCATCGGCGACCAGAAATATTCACGAGCTTGTCGGGAGATACAACGGCATATGTAAGGGACCCCGGCCACGCCCAGCTCGAGGCTGTCCGCCCCGAATGTAAAATATTTCCTCTGCCTGCCGTTCAGAAAATAATTTATATGCACTTACTCGTACATTCCGAGTCGAAGCCGAGCCAAGCAGGGCCGGAGCAGAAATGCCATTATCATAGCAGCTGAAAAACACCAGCATTGCCATTCGCCGAAGCCAAAGTTCAATAGACTCGGACTTGGCCAAGAGGCAGCAGCGGCCAGTACGGATGCAAATGCAATTCATCACTTTAAGTTTTCAATCGCTTAGGGGGAAATTGAATCGGATTCGAAAAGGTAGGAGGGATGCAAGAGTAAACTTAAATATCCTGTGTAGAACTCTTCTAAATGATAAGGTACAGGTGAACTATGCATCTGCGATTATCTCTCATATTAAGAATACATGCAACTAAGAAAGAAATATATCTATCTTATTGGTTGCATTTCTATAAAGCATCGAGGTATCTTACGTCTCGGTTCTGCACTGCTAGCCCTTTTCCATCAAATAGATAACACAGAAAACCCATCCTGGAACCCATATGCTTACAAACCATTGAGCAAATCTTCTTGGTTCCTCCGAAATCCAAAGCACAGCAAGGGAGCCCGAGTACGAAACATAAACTATGCAATTTCGGCGTCTGCTTATGAGCAAAAATATAGCTAATTTAATGGGCCAGACCATATGAAGCCGACCCCCGAGACACCACGCATTACGAACCCTTTCAACGCACCAACGCATCTCGGGCGAAACTGAAAATCATAAAAACCAAACTTTGCTGACCAACACACTGGCCGGCCGCATAGTCCGAGTCACAGGAATTGGAGAGCATGGGAAGGCGAATGAAATATCATAAACTAAGCGATTTTTTAACAATAAAATGAAAGAAGAGAGCAACAAAAGGTGCGGCTCCGCCCACTGCCCCACCGCCCGGCCAGTGGGGGCTGCGTTAACAACGGCACAGCTTGGCATTTAACATGGCCCATAAGACCAAATATAGAATGTTCAGGACCAAAAATAAATGACATGCCCATTATGGCCAACAGTCCGGTTTTCGTAGATACACACTGGGCCCATGAACGCCATTTTTCCATCCCCTTTCGTACGGCCAACACTTGGCCGGAACGTGATTTACCAAATTAGTGTTGCTGCAGGTCCAAATGGCGTTGCCCGAAACCGAAATCACATAAAACATGACTAAAACAATCCTTAATAGTCGATACGATGGCAGTATCACGGACTTCTCTTTGTGAATACGTTTGTTCTGGAAAAGTAAGGACAGACATGGCTAGAGAAGTACCTAAACTGTGAAACTGTATTTCTTTGTACAATTAAACTTTTACTTTATGAATAAATTCCACAAGTCTTATTTATCCTTAATTCCCCGCTTGTAATCTGTTTAAACAATTATCCCAAAAATAGTATTATAAAGATTAAAGACAATTGTATAAGCTTTGGGGTTTCCAGATCCAGTGAATCTTTACAAATAAAGTAACAAGATATAAATAATACCAACAATACCTCCCTGATCAAAAATTAAATTCCTCATATATTACTAGCTTCCAGTGGCGAAATGTATTACCAATATATATTTCCAAAATTAACAACGAACTTAAACTACAATAAATAAGCACACAACCCGCCCCCCTCCTATATACACATTATTACACATCGTTCAGGATAAATTCCAGTGAGCTGCATCAATAAATAAGAATCGTTTTCGGGGCGATTAACTTGGTAAGCGTGGTGGCTGCGGAGCAACGGGGGGCCCGCCCAATCCAATATATGTATGTTTGTATATATGCGATTAACCCTAAATGTGCTATGGCAATTATTGCCAAGCGGATGACGCTGACTGCGACGCCGACTGCAGCTCTGGTATGCCAACTTAATTTTTAGCGTAGACGGCAGCAACTTGACCCATATTTCCATTGAGCTGGCACCGCTCACCAACACACCCTCAGCGCCACTCGAAGCACACACACACATAGAACAGCCACCACCAATACCCCAATACTCCCCCTTCCCCTTCCACAGAACGAACGGCCAACGGTTCCTATCCCACTGCACATTAGCGTACTGAAAACTGAAATTTTGTCGTCGAAGCGGCAAATGAGCTGGAAGCTGGTGGCACGGGGTGGGGTGTAGGTGGGGCGGAGAGGGGGAGTGTTGGTGGTGAATGCTGCTAAATAAATATATATATTTATATATATGTACACATAAATCTATATAAATCTGTATGTACACGGAGGTATGTTGGTAACGAAAAACGAGCGCAAAAGCGAAAACCGAACTGCGGGCAGTGGCGGTGGCTGAGCGAGTGTGGGAGGGGCTGGAAGGGGGCCAAAGATGCTGCTTTGCGACGGCGCAAAAATAAATTAAGTAAAAATTAATGTCACAACAGAACAGGAACGGCAATGGCAACGGCAAAGCGAACGGCAACGGCAACATTGGAGTCCCAGCGTTGCCTTGGCTTTTTTAAATGAATTTTATTAGGCAGATGAGCTGGCTGCTGCCTTTCTCTCCCTTCTTGTCCACTTTCCAAGGACCGCCGGTGCCTCCAAGCCCCCTGCCACCCCCTGTGCGTCCCGTGCCCCTGTACCACTTTTCCACGCATAAACAAACACTTAAAGAGCGTATACAGGGTGCCTCGGTTGCAAAATCAAATTAAGCGTTGCTGTTCTATTCTGCTCCACAACACCCCCGCCGCCCACCGTCCCACGCCCACCCTGCGAAGAGAGCCTCGCTCTCTCTTCGGCCTGGCTCGCTCTCTCGGAGTGGAGAGTGTAGAGTGAAGAAAGTGCGTGCGTGAAAGCTCGTTTTTGCTAAAATTTTAGCCCTGGATGCTGCTGGAAGTTCCGCCTCCTTGGGCCCTCCCGAATGTTGTTGCCGTCTTTCAGGCACGCATAGACATTTTAATGTCAGACCCATGCTGGCAGAAAAATAGGAAAAATCGACAGATATATATGTATACAAAGGCATGGAGTGGCAGCGCGGAACCCAAGAGGAGAGGGAAAGCCGAGCACAACTGCACGCAATTTCGTTACGATTTCCACTGCCGTGGCAGTTGTGAGCGGCAAAATGCATTAAGATAGAATGCCATAGATAGCGCCTGAATATTGCATGTTATTAATGCTGGTAATGCAATAATGTCTGCCTGTCGGCATTCAGAATGCGGAAAAGCCGAGGAGTACCAGCAGCAGGAGCAGAAGAAGGACACTTCAATTTGTGGCAATTGCAATTACACTTTGTTGATTGGCTGTCAAAGGATTTTAATACGCCTTGGCTGCTGAGTACTCCACGGAGAAATAGATCCCAAATACAAAAGATGTGTTCCAATAAAATATATAGTTTCTTGCTATTCAACTAGAAGAAATTTCACATGTATGTTTCGAAATTGTATTACTTGTAGAAATTGAGATATAGGCATTATAACACAATTATTACAACATTATTCAAAGTTTGTGAAATTTTGTAGATTTTGAGATCGTTTTTACGTTATGCACTCACTGTAAAATTCTTCCAAAACTCAAAGCCCAAACCAACCCTGTACTTCTAAAATGCATTTTAAGTTAAGTCCTATATCCGTACCAGCGATTTAAAAATATATAATAATATTAATTCACTCCAACCAGCCTGGTGAGCCATTAACACTGATTAGTAATGCGTCTCTTTAAAAGATGCAGCTGTGTTGACTGCACACGGCAGGAAGTAAGAGATACTAATACCTGCGGGGCAGCTCCTTGCCGATGATTATCCTCTGCAGGCGGGCCAAGGCAGGTTGCGTGCTCTCGCTCATCGCTGCCCGCGAGGTAATTGACCAACATTTTCAATTAATTTTTGCCCCAATAAGCAGCCAGGCTACGAGGGATCTGCGACAGGCAAGGCAGCAGACGCCGCTCCACCACCTATTTGGCACCCGCTTCGAAGGAGGCATTTACATGGCCCCAGAATCAGAAACTTCGCTGCGGACGCACCGCAGTTGAGTTATTCGCAGCGCAGCTGTTGGCCAAGTCGGCCCATTCCGCCCAGAAGGCGGCTTGTTGGCCAAGTCCCGGGGTCTGGGAAATACGCCACAAAATATGGCTGTGGAACTTTATATATGGCAACTCGTTAACCTTCTTTTCAGCAGCTGGGATATTTATCTTGTTATGACTATATAGTTAAAGGCAGAGTGTCAAATGGGATAAGGACGGGGCACAGAGCACCTGGGCTTCCTTCAAGTTTTATGTCAGGTGTTAACCAGCCCATTAACAAATAGTTATATTGGGGTGGAACGCTAACAAATTCAATCAACTTGCAATAAGGCTTATGGCTAATGGAAGTCGTTTAAAATGTAAGTTTTAGAAACTTTCAGCATTATTATTAAAAACATTAAACGTTTTAAGCTGACAAAAATAAGGAAAATTGCTTCGAAGTTCAAGTCATATGTTTCGACATCTTTTAATGCTATTGCATATTTATTAACAAATATTAAAGGAACTATTTCAGGTCTTGCAATATAAATACGAAATGTAATATTATTATTAGGTTAAGATAATTGAATTGTACTTTCCCTTTCAGAATCTCAATAAGTTTAAAGTTTTTATTAAATTAAATATTTAACGAACCATAAAGTTAAAGCTAGCCAAAAAGTTTCGGAGCTCGAGTTACTTTGTCCCCCTTTCAGTCCACGCCAGTCCTTCGCTCTTTGCAACTATCAACCGCATTTTCCAGAACACCAGAGTACACACCGACTTTCTGTGTATATAGCATACTATATAGTCGCACGCATCTAAACTCTATATAGCACACACACAGGCTCGTGGTGTAAGTGATTCCATGTGCATTAACTTAAATGCTTTGCGGACTGGGCACTTTGCTTTCTAAAAGCAAAACTAAAATAAAATACAGAGAAAGCGAAAGAAAATTGCGGAGCGCGGCAAGGAAAAGCAGAGGAGCTGGGTAAAAACGGCTTTTTCAAACATTTAACGATTTTTTAGGTCAGCCACGAGCGCAGAAATATTTTAGCATAAAGTACGAGTGCACAAACAAATACAAAATTTATGTAGGTGTGGGCTTTAGTTCATGAAAGTCAGACGTCGCTCCGCTCGCAAATATATAGTGCGGTTCAGTTTATGAGAATTTCCCTTGGAAACTTATTAACGTACTTCAGGATGTGCATTAGAGGAGCGAGTGCTGGTGCTGCTTCCTCTAATTGCGGCATCCACAAGAAATGAGGCCTTGCCGCAGCTTGACAATGCCTACCATGAATTTCGTGAGTTCTTGAATACGTGAAAACAAAATGGGACAAAATCGAGTGTAGGCATTGAAATTAACAGAAATTCCACACTATTTGCCGAGTATTAGTGAACAAGAACCAAAAGTCCTTTTATTTAGCAACTAATTAAATTAATCATTAAATCATCATCGATTTCAATTCCATTTTCATGCAATTTAATTTTTTTTTAATTCTAGTTGGAAACTCTACAAATATTTATTAAGAGTTTAGTTGGTCGGACCACATTAGTATATCATTTAATTTATATGTATTTCTCAACTTTCGTAAGTCCCTGTATCAATAAAGGTGTATGTGCCCCAGTTTTCTCAGTTCATGAAATAAATTCATAACTTCTGCTTCACATAAACATAGTGGTTGTCTTTGACAACTACGAATAGTATTATTTCTCTATAACATTCGCTTTTTACAAATTCGTAAACTAAATTTATTAACTTTGGTTCATAAATAATAATAAAATTATAGATACAAATGGGTTTTCAACCGTATTTGATAAGTAAACCTTGCATAAAACCCTAATAGTAAACCTTTGTCTGTTAAAGATCACATGAAATGCTGTTGCTTACAATTCGTGAACTATGAATTCGTGAATTATGCCTTGCATAATCATGGCATAATAACAATACATTTTCGAAACATTTGACGACTATCGATGGTATTGATTGTGTCAGCGGAATGGGTTGTCATCTCTATTCGACAATTAAGCGGGCTTGCAAAATGACGAGGCAGCTGAAAAGCTGCGTTTTGTGATTATTGCACATATGGCACGCACTGCACATCCCTCTCTTTCGCCGGCCCCCACGCCCTCTCTTCGCACTGTCCCCCTCTCTCCCTCCCTCTCACTCTCTCGCTCTGTCGCTCGTTGGGGCTGTAAATAATTTCAAAGTCTGCGTTCCATTGAGAAAAATAGGTCACCAGTGTTGTTGCTGCCGTTAAACTGGGCGTGACGGCAAAAGTGGCGAGCTGGAGTTGCATTCGCCACGCCCACGCCCCGCATCCTTCTGAGCTCCCTCGGAAGTCCCCCCAGGACCCTTTCAGCATAAGGTTGCTACGTGTAGTCCTAAAATTCAGACGAGCTCCGCACGCTTTTCACTCGCTCCCCGCCCAATTAGGTGGGCGTGGCATACATCTCTACACATAAATTGCACAGGATCAACTAGTGGTTAATATTTGATGGCAGCTGCCTGCGTTTTTCCGAGCAGCAGAGGCACGGACGGGCCCTGCAACAACTGCATCCGAGCTAACCTGCAGCGACCTACTTTCCGACAATGCATTATTGCAGAGGCTGCAGAGCGACGAGGGGCTGGGATTTTGGGGGCAGAGTGCTATTCGAGAGCTGCATCAACAAGTACACACTGAATAATTTGCAGACCGCCCGCTAGGAGGAGCTGGGCGCTGAGTGAGGGCTCCGGCTTGTTGAATCTTCTCCATTCCTGCGTGGTACTGTCCATAAAAAAGAAAGTGGCAAACATAAACGCGATTCCCAGAGTTTTATTCAGCGCAGATACAAATGTCTCACTCTGCCGTGTCTTAACTGGTTTAAGTGAAATCACTAAGGGCCGAGGAAATAAAGTTTGAAAATATTGTGAAATACTATCATAAAAGCGGAAATATTGAGGTATAACTAAAGAGGAAACAGAATATGGTAAGTTCTAAGTTCTTACAGTTCTATCAGCTTGAGTTTTGCCAAAAACTAGAAAATGTTGGCAAGAATTTTATAAGAAGTTAGAACTGATTTCAGAATGATCATTTGTATGAATAAATTTGTTTTACTTCTTTGGGCACTTTACTACCTTCATTTGACAGTCTAATTAAAACAATGACCGACTTGGAGATACCCTGCGCAGAAAATATGCTGTATGAAATTGAAATGAATATGAAAATTGCTAATTTAGGATCTCTAATTATCCTCACACGTATTAAATTTTAAATTAAATTAAATTTTAAATTAAAATCGGAATTCAGAATAAAGAAAGATAAATGTTGCAGGAACATGTTGAGCAACATCAATTGTTGCTGCCAACACAAACCTAGTTGTTCAGAAGTCCAACTCTATTGTTAACAACTCCTATGTTTATTGTCAGATTTTATATTAATTTTCAATTTCCTTTTGTCCGAAATTCACTTGTATAGCTTATCAACGTTTTTTAATGATTTGTCTTAAACAATCTTTATTTGCACGCAAAAGAAAAGAATGTTGTTGTTACATTTTGTATCTTCGGCTCTTCTAATTGCAGAGATGCTAAGAACACAGACAACACTAGTTAACTTTGGTTCGGGATAAAGAATTCCGAGAATTGAGTCGTATAATATTATTGTTAAATATGAAAGTTTAGTTATTAAAAAAACTCCTGTTGGGGTGTTTGGGAGATTATTTGTGAAGATGCTGGAAACTAGGACTGTTATGGTAGCTGTTCGACAATTGCCCGAGCTCAGTTTCGGCGAAATTAAACAAAAAGCATTCCAGGTGCCTAAGTTCCGACTTCAATCGCGTAATTGTGTCACAGCCTCTTAATCCTGCCTGCGAACGGCCCATGAAAGGGTTGACTAAAAACTATGGAAAAAGCCACCAGCGAGAAGTACTTGAGGTAGCTATTTTTAAAATTCGTTTATTACAGTTTTTGGGTAGTTCACCTCTTCCACCAGCTAGTCTATCAAGGCTGAGGCCCAACTGTTGGCAAGCACTTTTTATTTTCAGAGCTAAAACAACTTTGGCAGAGCAACAAATAATAAATAAATAACTTGGCAGCGAAAGAACAACTATGCGAAAAATGAAATAAAATGTGGAGAACGGGCGAGGGGTGGGCGAAAAACAAGGCAGAAGGAAAAGCGGAGGCTGGCTAGTCCGGCGAGTTGAGTCAAGTTGAGTTGAGCCAGGCCATGTCCTTGGGCAACTTCCCACGCAAGGATGTTGCCCAGCAAAGGTTACCCCATCGCACTCGCACACGCACACGCACACACAGATATGCGCGAAAGCAATCAAAGAGAATGGCTGAGGCAAACACATAGATAGAGGGATACAGACACACTCAAGAAGAGAGAGGAGAAAACAACATAAAAATTAAAGAAGCTTTAAGTATTCCCTCTGTTGTTGTTGTTGTTTTTCTTGTTGTTGTTGCCGAGGGAGAATGGTTATTGGTTTGGCCGCTCTGCTTCTTCTGCTTGCCACATCTCGTCCTTACCCATAAAATTGGAACGCTACATTATACGCTCTCACGCACTTTCTCTGCTCTCTCATTTTGTTGCTCTCTCACTCGCATCGCTCGCACTTTCTCTCCGGTCTGAGTTCCCGGCTCTGCTCTCAGTGTTTGCCTTAAAGCTCTGCTCGGCGTCCTGTATGCGAGGCCCGTATTAATGTGCAGCGATTATGACCAAAGGATCCATAGTCCGCTTCGGGATACACCTCGCACAGGAAAGTTACAAACACAGATACAGATACAGACACACAAGGGCGTTCGTCTATTTAAAATGAAGTCACACAAGCATTCGAATTTAAGATTCAAGTCCTTCTAGGATCAAAGATTATTCGCTTGTAGCTCCCTCCTTGCACTGTCCTTGTACTGGATTCATCGGTATTCCAACTGGATAATTGAAAAGACCAACATTCTGATACTTAAGCAATATTTTAAACATGTGTCCTTTTAATAATAGATTAAAATAAAGTAATTTCTTTATCTTTGATTTAGAGTTGACTTTCTTGTTGAAATTTTAACACTACATCAACAAATACATATATGCTGAAAATACATTTGAAATTATTCGCTTTCCTCTGCTTAATTTATAACACATTATTTTTTGTTGTATTTCATAAGCATTTGAAGTTTACCTCGTTTGCTGTGGCACCGAGTTTCCCGCCCGAAAGATACTTAATGAATTTTTCATTATACATGCATGACAGTAATCGGGGTATGAGTGAATATTACTGCTGAGGGACCTCCGAGAGGAAAGCGCGAGTAAAATGTGTCATAAACTGTTTAAATTTCTCAGCGAGATTAATTTAGTATTAATGTCACAGATACATGAATATATGAACTAATATACAAATAGGTCTCGGAATATATTAAGAAAACACTTGAAGTTTATTTAAGTTTATATATTTATTCAAACACATACATAGATGACTTTAAAACTAACAATCAAAGATGATCTAACACAGCCCAAAGGTAGAGGGAACCACCTCCTGGGGGCCACCTTATGGCACCCACTCGTCCACGTCGACGGTTTTCTGGGAATACTGGCACTCCATCTCCTTGTTGGCAGCCGCTGACCGCTCCCGACGGTACCGCTTCCCGCCGATGAAGCCCACTATCAGGAGCACGAAGAGGGATCCGCTGGCCACCCCGATGATGGGGATGGTCCAGGGATTCAGCTCGTCTTCGTCGTCGGTGGCCTGGTTCAAGCCCAGTATTTGGTCAAACAAGGTGCGCTGGCAGCTGAGCGACCCACCATCCACGGTGGTCTCGTCCGGAACGTATCCTCTTGAGCAGTTGCAGATGCCGGACTCCAGGCAGGTTTGGTGTGGACCGCAGCCGGTCTTCACGCAGGACGCCTCGTTGCTCTCGAACTGCTTCTCCCGACATTCTCCTTGGAACAACACAAAGTCCTCGGGGCACTCTAGGGCGGTGAAGGCCGCCGTGGAAGTGGTACTTGGGGCCTCTGTGCTCTCCTCCGAGTCCTCCTCCGAGATGGATTCCGCGCTCACCACTGCACAGCGCTCCTCTGTCTTGTCCCAGCGATATCCTGCGTTGCATTGGCAGCGGTCTACGCCGACACACTTGCCGTTCGCACAAGCGTCTCCCACCTTGCAGGTGGGCACGCAGTCGCCGCTAACACCGTCCCCGGCTGGCTGCAGCTGGGTGTAGCCTTCGCGGCAGGCACAGGTATTGGGGGCCACGCACTGGGCGCCCGGGTGACAGGACGCCTCACAGATGGGCTCACAGTAGTGCCCACCATCCTGGTGGTTCCTGGCCGAGACGTAGCCAGCGATGCACTCGCAGCGATCGGGGGCGGCACAGCTGGCGTGGGCGGGGCAGGCACGACTGCAGATTGGCTCGCACAGGCCCGACTCCACTTGCAAGTATCCCGGACAGCACTCCCTGACCACCCGTTGTGTCTCCTGAACCTCAACCGAATCGTAGATTTCCGTTTTCTTCTCGGCTTTCTTCCATATCTTCCACTTGGCCTGGGGCTTCACAATGGTCCTCTGCTTGGTCACAGGCACCGTAGTGCGAACGGTCTCATTCCTTTCGCAGTAATTATCCCGCAGGCCAGCCGCCAGGACTGGACTCAGCAGCAGAAAAAGGGCCCAAACTGTCTTCATAGCTACCACGTTGACTTGTGCGAACGCCACCACTGTCGGCACAGGACTGAATGCAGGCAGCAGCCAGCGCTGGCTTGAGAGCTACCCGAGGAGGACCCGAGGGGAGAGCACAGGCAGGCAGGCAGGCGGGCAGGCAGATAGGTCACAACAACATCCGCAGCTAGATAAACACTCTGCTCGCCACACTGGGAAAAATTCCGGCTATTTCTGGGGAACCAATGCTTCGAAAATTAACTTTGTGTCTTCTATCATTATTATTTACAAATTGCAAGACTTCCATTAAATGCATTTAATTTTAATAACTTTGAACTTTTAATAACTTCGCACTTGTCAGTGGTTTTATCTCGAAGTGTTACCATATCTCAGCCGCTGCCAAAGGTCACCCTCGGATTGAGGAGACAATGCCGGTTTGGTCCCTCGGTTTATCGCAGTGCCCTCTATGCGGTCCTCTGCCACTATCATAATACCCGCTTCATAAGTCGCCCGCATAAAGACACTGATAAGGTCGGAAGCAACATAAAGATGCAATTGTTTTTCATTGAGAATCGGTGCCGATATGACTCACAGAAAGCGGAACCAAATGCCATGCAGTGCATGCGTTTTTGCTATACAGTTATCTTGGTTAATAATAAGGAATTATGTGTGCTGTTTCTTTACATACTCCATGTTTTCTATAGGTTCCCATGGTTGGAAACAACTTCTCCACAAAATACAAGTTATTTTTCTGTTTGACCCATATATGTATATATAAATATATTTGGTTTTACTTTCTCAACTGATTTTTGTTTGCTACCTGCGCATCTGGAATTTTACCTGCTTCTTCTCCCACTGACCAAAATAAAACTCTAACTCACTTTGTGACACGTTTATTTTAGACCTTAGGAACTGTACGAATCCCTTAAATATTTTAATTTCACAGGGTTCTTAACCCGGACTTTTCTGTATTGAATAATATTATTTATGATATATAAATAACACATATAAAGAAATGTAAATATGTATATGAATATCTATATGTTTGATTTTAAATAATTTCTTTTATACACATTTAAAAAACTACAACGCTGCATACGCACTACCCAAAATTCAAATAAATAATTCAGAAGATAAAGAACAAGCTTTAATTTATAGTTGGAACGCCTTCTGAGTCTTGTAAGCCATTATCATCATTGAAATACAATCTCCGAATATGGAAAGGTCATTTATTAACAGACTGGCTGTGCCCTTGCAGGCGCAATTCAATTTAGTAGGATGAAACACATAAATGTTTCAGCCACTTGAATATATTCTAGCCCGCAGGATGCCTGACGTCATCGGAGTTGGAACAGTTACACATTTGTTACTTTTGTCACGCTCGTTTCAAGTCGGGATCTCTGGGACGCTGTTTTGTCGGGCACATTGACACTCGCATTCGCAACCCAAAAAGAGGAGCGCTCTCAGGAGCACACGAGTGCTCGCTCGAACGTAGTGTGTGTGTGTGTGGGCAACGCAACTGTCAATGCAGGAGCAGGAACAGGCGACGTATAGGGCACGTATCCTGGGCCGCAGGATGCCCCTCCCCAGCATCCCTTCCTGGCTGGCAGGCCGCCTTTATGGAACATATGAACGGATGAATGACAGCTGACATAGAGACAAAAGTGTGTGTGACACAGTCACATTCTAATCTAAAATAATTGAATTGAAGTCAGATTGCAACTGATGCCTGGCTTCGCTGGTGTGTATCTCACAGATACAGATACGGCACGGCGCGGAGCGGGTCCTTGCTGGGTGTCCTGCCTGTGCAAAGTGTAACTGTTGGATAACAGATAAACGGCAAACTTGTCGTCGCCGGCATGTGTCACTGGCAGTAGGCCCGTATCTGCGTATCGGCTCGTATCTGTATCTGTATCTGCCGGCGGCGTAAATTTGTATCTGTACACTCGTAAAAACACCTCTTCATATCATATTATTATTATTTCGCTTATAATAATAGTAATAAAAGAAGCAATCTCTCCGTGTCAAGGCAATATATTCAAAACTCTTAAATTGGTGTGTAAAAATATAATGTTCTTTTCGTTTCTTTTCTTTTATCCTTTTTTTTTTTGTAGTGTAGCAGTTGCCAACATTACATATGCGAGGCGCCGCATAAGATAATTAATGGTTGGCTAGGTCTCGCTAACTGGATTTCGGTTTGGCATTGTCTGCGAGGGGCTCTAGCCCCTTTCGGTTCTGGCCGAGATTTCTCACGTCGGCAACTGCAATTAGGCCCAGGGACTAGTCAAAGTTCTGGGCCTTGAGTTATTGCCCCGACTTCGGCTGCGATTCGCGACTCGCTAATTGCCGGCCATAAATTTGCATTATCTCACGTAGGTAAACCTCCGCCAAGGCATTCAAGCGAGTCCTGCCCCGCCCTGTTTCGTCCTGGAGCGCCCCTTTCGCTCAACTGTTAACTTATCTAAGTTGCTGGCGGCCCCAGAAACTTTGTCCCCTGCCCATGTGACATCTGCTGCTCAAATGCACAGGCACGTAGCTGCCTCTGGAATCAGTTTGGGCCCGGGTTAAGCCGAGGTGGCTGATGGGGTCGGGACTCCGCTCCCGCTCCCCCTGCCACGGACAGTTTAACTGGCAGCATGTTAAGGTATTTCATGGCTAAGCCTCTCTCCTCACCTGAGTGCCCACCTCCAGCTCTCCGAGGAGCCAAAGTTTGGTCGCACGAAACTTTGCTGCTCCCAAATGATACGACAATAATTTTAATTATAGATTAGCAGACAAATCCTCGAATAAGCACTAAAATTCCTTAAATTATGGGAGCCCAGGAAGGGGTTTCCGTGAAGGTAACTGTTGTACATATGAACTCTATTTCGTAGATCTCATCTACAGTTCTACTACAATGTGGGTATATGAACGACAGCAGTGCAATTTAAAAAATTAGCAAATTCAAACTCTTATTATTAAATTATATTTGTATAAAAACTAATAATAACTCAGGCATTAAGAGAGAACCAATTTCACCTATTCAAGTATTTGTTTCTATATCTATTACCAGTCCAAGGCCTGGCCTAGTTACGAAAAAATTAAGCTGGCAACAAAAAAAAAGAAAATAAACTGAAAATAGTTAACCTTAAATCTCTTTTTCATTCGCGACGCGAAGGTTAATAGAACAAGCGCAGCCATCTGAGGGGAAAAGTCCAACTAAAATTAAGCATTGTTTTTCAGCTTTTGTGCTTCGGACTGCCAGCTGCCAGTTGTCCCAACTACAAAAACCTAAAGCAAAAAAAAAAAAAACAAAATAAATAAAAAGGACGTGAAGAAGGGGCAGGGGGGACACACGTGAGAAACTTTGCAAATGGAAAAGTGAAACTGAAAGCTAAAAACAGCGTCGCCGGCTGTGATTAAAAAGCAGCGACGCTATTTGCTGTAGATACACACACACACACACACCGCGTAGTACGTATATAATTTGGTTCAGGGGCTCCTCAGTTCTCGGCTGCGGCCATTTTCATCTGCTGCAAAGTTTAAGGTCCTTCATACATAAATAAGCAGTAGGCAAAGCGGTGTCGCCTCAAAGTACGGCGGCGAGCTTCAGAGGCAAAGGCACAGGCAACGGCAACAACTAAGCGGACATGACACCCACTAGAAGAGCGTACTCCAAAAATGGCCAGCAACAACAGCGGCAACGGCAGCCAGGACACTCATCAACAACGGGCCAAACAAGGGCGATAAAAACAAGCGCAACAAGGACTCTGAAACCCGAGACTCGGAGTCCAACATGACACATCGTCATCATACACGAGCGCCGCGTAACAGTTGCCGAGATCCTGGCAACGCCTATGCCCCTGTGCGAGTGGGCGGCGGCAGGGAGGCTGTTCGCCAGTGTGCGTGTCCTTTGAGCTGGCAGTGTGGCAGTATGGCAGTCAGTCATGGCTGCTGGGACATAATTAAGGACATCGCCGGCCAAAGCGAAGGCAACAATGAGAGCGGTGGGAAGTGAATTACTTTTGGCGATACTCGTTTCGTGTGGCTGTTGATAAAGCCACATTTCAAGAGAGTTTAGAATCCAAATTAGAGGTTATTTTCCAAAATAAAAAAATATATGCTTGCGAGCTCAAAATTTAAAGTATGTGAACAACATTCGGATTTAAACTCAGCAGAAACAATGAATTTGAAGCCGTTCTTCGCCTATCCTTGCAGGATGTATCCCCTAGATCCACCACACTCTCGGCTGCACTTGTTTCAGTCACCTCGCTGGCTTGATGTTTGCGTTTGTATTTGCTGATGAGCACGAAGTGTGTCTGTGCTGAAGTCTGCATGAATGAATGATGAAAGGAAATGGCTGAGGAGGCTGCCCGGGCCTCGGAGTGGGGCCGAGCGTAGGAGGGTTTCTTGGTCTGGGCTCGGTCACGGAAGACAAAGCCTCGAATGGGCATAATGAGCGTAAGGAGCGCAAGGAGGGGGCGGGCTGAAGGAGCTCTTGGGCTCGGGACAATGCAGCGTGAACTGTGTCATATTATTAATGAAAAAGAGCCCGGGCCAAATGAGCAGCGAGTGCAAATGATGAAAACAAAACAGGATGCCGCAGTCCTTTCTCTATGCAACAGCCTCTGCCAAATGTGTGCGCACTTGCGGCCGAGTGTGTGTTTTCCCGAAAATGAAAATGAAAATCAAGTCCAAGCCCGAAACCGAAACCGCGGCACCGGAGCAAATATAAGGACGACGGAGCGAGATTCAAGTTATTTATTTGGCAATTGTGCGCTGCCTTTATTGTCCTCCGAGTGGGTGCTGCCTTGTTTGCTCTTGGGCATTACTCTTGCTCCCGGCCGCCAGAACGTCTTACCGCCCGACCGACCACCCACCAGTCCCCTCCGGCCTCTCGGCCACCCACTCACTCGCCAGCTGTGTATTTGAATGTGTCGGTGTGGTCGACGAAAGGTCAATGGAACAATTTTAAAATGCTTGCCCGAGAAATAAAACAAAAAGCAAATCAAGTCCAGCAGCGAGCACGGGGACGTCAACTGAAGCCTCGTGGGGTGCGGGCGAAGCGAAAATAATGCCTGCGGTTATGGGCCTTGGTGTGCGAGGGTTCCTCCACCTTTTCTGTGATTATGGCGAGTTTTAAGGGCGTGTATCAACATAAAGATATTTGAAAACAGTCCTAGCTTAGGAGTGATAGATTTCAGGCCAACCAAGAGATACAAATTATTGTTATAATTAAATCCAACATGACTCTTTTAATAATATTATGGGGAATTTATTTCACTCACCCTCTTCCAAAATATCTATATAAACGCGTTCAAAAGTTGTAAAAAAAATACAATTTTTAGAAATATTTAAACCTTAAACAAAAAATTTTACACTGAGATTGGTCGTACGAAATTTTATGGAATATTTAAGATATTTTAAAAGCCCTAAAGATTTCTGGAGCACCCTAACTTATAATTATATACATAATAATTATTTTAAAACTTTTAATTGAATGTTTAACTTAAAAACTGCAATTGCATACTCTCCAAATAAATGTTGCTTTTAAATAATATTTATACTATTTCACCTAACCTAACTTGTATTTGTATTTTTGCTTACTTCGATAAACCTCGGTGTATTTTGTACTGTTTTAAATGCAAGACTCACCTTCAAATTCCTTCCCAGTTGGTTCAGAATCAAAAGACTATTTGATCAGTACATAAGGATTCAGATGATCTGGTTGGGCGATCGATTAGTTTATAAATATTTAATTTATTGCATTGCGTGTTGAACTTGTTGTCGGCTTGTTCCGTAGTATTATAATTATATCAAATACTTTATCAAATCGGTCTCCAAAAATTTGTGTTTTCTGATAAGTAGCGAAGTAATGCAATTAATTTTAGTTCGGTAATGATTATTATTTAGTTAGATGCGAGTATTGATATATGCGTATAAATGTATCGAGTCGACTTGAAACATTTACTTTCAGCTTATCCAAAGTGTCTATGGAATATCCGATCTTAACGGGGTTGCAATTGAACTGTGGTTTCGTTAGCTGGTTCTTAAGTTATCGCTTATTGTTAGTAATAATATTTATAAATCTTGTGCGTATTCCAGTTTCTCGTTCAGAACTTCGAGTTCTGTTACTGCATTTCAAAATAGTTTGGCGAGATAAGTTTCCAACGGAGGAGGCTTTTCCACGTTGAGCTTTTTTATTGGTTTATCTTGCTGTAATATGTATTAAAAAGTTTTTCTGCTTTTGCATTGTGTTATATTTTTATATTTTATATGGCTATTACAGTATTCTCCTCCCTTGCATTTTCGAACGTTATTAAAAGGAAGTTGTGGTTAATTTTATTCCTGTGAGCAATTGCTCTTTTAATTACAAAATAGTTTCAGTAATGGGCTTATGGATTTCACTTTGAAAAGTTATCTATGCAGTTAAATTTTATTAAAGGTTTCGCGATTTCATTTATTGATTTAGTATTTTCCTTATACTTGGCGCTTGTTGCTTTCCGAACATTTAGAACTTTAAATTTAGTTTTCCTTTATTCTTCCGATTCTCACTCAATAAAATTAGATATTGCTTAGCATTAAATTTTGTATATAAACTTTTAGGGGTTTACTTTGTTATTTTGTTTGAGTTTTGATATCCATTGTTTGTGTTATGCGAGTCGATGGCTGTAAAGGGGAAGACAATAATACATCTGAATTAATCACGAGTTATTTAGTATGCAATCATCGAGAACTTGTCACTTGTTGACAATGTCACTGAGTATCCTTTGGCCTCATTCATTCGAACCCCCTTTGGCACAGGCAGCCTCCCACAAAGCGAACATAAAAGTAACCATTGCCATTTATATTTTGGCACCTGTTATACAGACACACACACACACAGATGGGGAACAGAGAGCGAGCATGAGCGAGGGAGAGCGGGAGAGTTGCACTTGACATGTAGCAGAAGGATACTTTCTATTTTGAATCTCGATTGCTTGATGGTCAATTAGCAATTTGCCAGGGAATGAATTCGAAAATAATAAAAAAACCAAAATATCGAGGGGAGAGCACGGCGAAATAGATGCAGGAAGGATGTGCGAAAATATGTGTACAGCAATAAGGCAAGGACGAGCAAAATGGTAACGATAAAACCAACGATGATGATGATGATGCTGATGGAATTTTCACAGGCACAAGTACACATATACACAAACACGCACACGCACACGCACACACGAGTCCTGGGCCAGAGAGAGAAGGCAAAACGTTTCTCGTCTTTCCTTACATCTTCTTCTCAGGAACAGCAATAGGAATATCAATTTCCACGCACAGATATATCTGAGTTTTGTACATTCACGGGTGCCACAAAGGTCGGTTCATATAACTACAGTGCCTAAGAGTATGCTCACCCTTACAAAAAAGCAAATTGGCAATACTTTTGTGGTGCATACTTTTGGGCCCCATTGACTATTACTGATTTCTAGACTAGTTCAATGAGTTTACCTGCTGGAATTGTTGTACATATTTCTATTTTTTATTTGCAGTCTTTTTGCGGACACGCGAGTGTGTGTGTGAGTGTGGGCACGCTAGTATTAGTATATACACGTATACATATATATAGAATTGTTGTGCACACACACAGACATGGCCACGCACTAACTCGCACACTCACACAGTTATACGCGCGCGCACCGTTAGCGACAGACAACAGGCACACATGCACACAAGCGGGGCGAAACGGAGTGGCGAGGAGAGGAGAGGAGCACACGGACACGGAGGCGGAGGCGGAGGCGAAGGCGGGCAAGGATTCGGAGGATGCGGATGCGGACGCAGACCACGGGCAACGCAACGCAACGCGACGCGACTCTCCGGCTCTGCTGGCACACTCTCAATCGTTCAATCGCTCAGTTCAGTCGCTCAATCTCTCGGCCGTGCTTGGAGGCAAAAGGCAGCTGACAGCACAACCCGAAACCGGAACACCAACTGAGCCCGATGCCTGTGCAGCATTGGCAGCCAGGCGCCGCTGGAAGTGACTGCAGAGTCCGCTGGAGGAGCCGAGGCACGACAGCGGCCGAGCGCAGCCGAGCATCCCACGACACATCCTTGTGCAGACACGACATCCGACATCCCAGTTCGACGCTGCGATGCCACAGCCCCCAGGCTGGAAGATGGGCCACGAGTCCTTGCCAGTCGTCAGGACTCGCACTCGCGACTCCACAGCGCCTGGAAGTCCGTGTGGCACGTGTGTCTGTCTGTGTGGCTTAGGCGGCAGCTTTAAAGCCCTTCCCGGAAAGCTCACCTCGGCCACGAACTCGGAGGCTGTAAGAGAGCGCCAAGATGTGCGCAGCTTCTCTTTCCGGAGCTTCGAAAGTATCACAAATACAGGGTGCAAAGTGGTCCTGTCGTCGAAGGAGTGATCGGGCTCGGAATTTACTCCCTTAATAAGTTTATAATGTTATTTATTTATTGGGATCTCTGGTTATTTTTAGTTCATTGACGCAATTAAAAATAATTATAATAATATGCTATTTATTAATTTTATTTATTTTTAATTGCTTCAATGATCTAAAAATAACCAGGGAACGCAAAAAAGAGTTATGAGTAAAATACAAATTGATCAATTTGGCAAATAGATTTTATTTTCAATTTTGGAAATAAAAGTTAACAGATAACAGTTATTTTTAAAAATTGCGATCTCTGGAAATAACTGCATTTTCGTCTAATCACCTACCTTTTTTTGTGGCTATCCTGAATGATAGGAAGTGTATTAAAGTCGGGGGACTCTAGATGGGAAACAAAATAATAAAGTGCAACAGAAACTGTATTTTAAATGTTTGATAATCTCGTAAAAGGAGTATTTCACACTTTTAATAAAGTGCAAAAGCTTCTTCCCGCCTTAGACCCCAAAAATATTGACTAAAGGATGTTTTTATATACCTGATAAACTACAAATTATTTTATTGTTTTTAGGATTCATCGGAAGATATATTGTTGTCCTATAGACCGACTCAAAGGATTGAAAGATACTTGGGGAACATTCATTCATACATAAAGGGTCAAATTCACGATACAAAAGCTTACACCCTTGCTTGTCAGAACGATATACGGACACACGAACATAACGACGAGCTTACATACAAAAGCAGCATGCGTAGGTCCAGAGCCAAAAATGATTTATGACCCCACAAAAAAATTAATTTAAAGTAAGTTCGTATGAATGAAAAATGGCTTTCACAAACTCAAAACTACAGGGCGCCTGCAGAGCAAGAAACCGTTGCGAGAGAGACAGCTGGAGGAGGAAGCTGCAAAGCTTCGCTCTCTCTTTGGCCCTGGACACTTGTGGGCCGCCGTCTCTTAAAAACTTTTCGCTGCCACTCTCCCTTGCTGGGCTTTAAGCTCTTCGGAGCCTTCCATTGCAGCTATTCCTGTGGGTCCTTCCAGTGGCTCCCAAACCTCGTCGGGCTCGCAGCCGACGACAAAGTGAACGAAGGACACGGCAGAAGCAGGTCGGAGTCCTGCTCGGCTTTTCCCGTTCACCTTTTTTACTGCCATTTGCCATCGGTTGGTATCCATGAATGAATGCTGCCGATATTGCCAGTATTCGCACCTGGCATGCAGCGCAGTGCAGACGGCCCAGGCTGGTAGCTGCAGGACATGCATATCCTGAATTTCCACTACAGCCCCGCCCATATGGCTAGGGGGCAGGGATCTTGTTGCAGAGAAAATTTCATCAGGGCTCGGCAATTTATTTTCTTTGGTTACTCAGCAAGGCCAAAGCAGGCAGTCGTCTTTAATTACGTATACGTAATGTTGGCCGCTCTTTTGTTTTTACTTTCTTTCTGGGGGAGTTACCTTAATTGTCTGTTTGCAATGTCTGATGAGAAACGAAGATATACATAAAAATCAAGATATATAATTGGTAAAAACTAATCATTACTCCAACACATGAGCTATAAAGTTGTTCTCTGCAATACAAACACCATTTATATTAAAGAAAACTGATTCGAAATGAACTTGGGTAAGCCACAAATGCCTGTCTGAAAAGAAAACACGAGACTGAGCCAACTGACTATTCCTATTATTAGTTTGCACACTTTAATTGAATGAAAAGGGCTCACAAGAGTTGAAGCCAAGAGGAAGTCTAATTAATTTTCCCTCTCTATTCTGGTCTCATTTCGCCCGCGCCGCCCCTCCCCGCCTCGTTCGCTTTCAGCCATTGTTGTTGGCATTTGTCGCGGCTCTTTCAATTGCTTCATTTTTATCACAAACAAAAACAGACACACACTCTCGCATCCTGTGGCTGTGTCAACCGCATCTAAGTGGCCTGCGCCAGTATCCTTGTGCATGTGTATCCTTGTACGTATCTCGTCGCCGCTTCCTCTTTTTGGGGCCAGTCCACAGTTCTTTGTTTGTGCGGATTTTATTTAATTTGCTTGGCACTTTGTTTGCCTGCCTGTTTGCTTATTTGTTTTGATTTTTCATGCTTCGTGTTTTCGTTGGCGTTTCGGGCCTTCCCCCAGTTTATTGTTTGTTGCCTTTGTGGGTTGCTGATTTCCAGTTGTCTTAACCTTTACCTCCGCCTTGGCTAAACAATTTCTGTCAGAATATTATTACACTTTTAAGGTGATTCGAGGCAATGATGAAGATATCACACTTCCGCCAACACGAATGGAATATCTCGGTCTGGGCAAATAACATAGCTATGGCTGTGAGCGGGAAAAGTTTCTTAAATAAATTTTGCGCTAAGGAAAAAGTTTAATATTTGCACACAGCCAACGTGCCAATCAATCGCTCCGAATTGACCCATTTAACCAATGTCCATTCCATGCAAAGCCATGTCCCTTTGCCCCAGTCCCTTTAGATGTCTGCTCCACTTGGCAGCCCTGCTCAAATATTAATTCATATCAAGGTTTTGGCATTCATTTTCAATCCCGCAAACCTCTTTTCCCTTCGTCCAGTTGTCCTCGTTTGGGATCGTGTAATGAAATTTACACAGACTTGTAAGCCGAATTGTGTAATAAATGAACAAGCCACAAAAAGAATGAAATTCAAGCATGAAAACATGGACAAGACCAACTGTATTATCATAGAATATATCCCGGGAATGTAAAGCTTTAATCTTTCCGTTCATACCTGATTTGCAATGCTATTTAAGGTTAGACATCTGGACGATTTCTGGCCAGACTACTTTTCCTTTTCGCACCATTTCCAGGAAGTGAAAATTGGTTGCATTCCTTGCCCAACAACCGAGGAAAGCAAAGCGCGACAATTTCGTTCGCGGCACTTGCACAGAGCCCCATTTGAGGCTCGCCCAAATTGACAGTTCCTGAAGGCTCTCCGTGACGCTCAATTGTTTCAATTTGCTTTCCTGATTTCTCTATAATTTATGCAGCTTGATTTCGCTTCTCACTTTTCCAATTGATTTTGTGGCTGTCAAATGAAGTGAATCCGAGTTAAACTTTCCCTCTCCGCTTTCAGCTCCTTGCCGAAAACTGTGTCGAGGACTTTGGAATTTCAAATGGATTAAAAGGTGTCAGCCTTGGGGATCACCTTCAAAAGTTGTACGGTTTTCCGGTCTTCAGTAAAATTTAAATATAACACACAAAGTTGTTTTATTTTGAGTTTGATTTACCAACCCTTTTAGATAAGGGATTTAAGTTATAAACACCCTTAATTCCAGAACTATAATCCTTCAGTCATCGATTTATTTTCCATTCCTTTTAAGCACCTTGCACATCTTATATTCCGTTACTCTTATTATTATTAAGATTAAAGAACTCGACAGCCTTAATTGCCTTGGCTCTTGACGTTCGACAATCATTTGGCATTTCGTTTCGCTGCTGGCTGCACATTCCTCATTTCGAATCGAGTCAAATATGATAAATGATATGCGAAAGGAGGGAAATTTATTGCCACTTCGATGGCCGGTTCTGGTGAATTTTCAATGCAGAGCGGCTTATCGGCAAAGATGAACAGCGGAAAATAAGCCAAACAGGGAGAAGGACTCTATCGGAATTTTAATCTGAGGTAGCAGGATGTTCAACCCACTGCAGCTACTCCCAAGGCGTGGCACCTGTACGCGAGTATTCCATTAAGTTCTCCAGCTCCGCCCAATCCTCGACATAATACCTTTCCAAGGGCAGCGTGCACTTACTCACGGAAAAAAAGGGTAAAGAGTAAAATATTTGTTGATTATATATAAATGAATAAAATCCAATAAATTATTTTAAAATACTTTAAACTTTTAAATAGGAAAATACTTAATACTTTATTTCCAGGCATCAGTGTTTATAGCTTCCTTCAGTAAGGGTATTGAAGGACCCATTTCGCCACAGATAATTGGCTTATTCGTCCACTCTTCGTCTCTCTTTGTACTCTCAGTCGCGTTCTGGTTGCTATAATGCAATAATCCTTGAATGTCGGACGCACGAACGAGTTGATAACAATTTCAATTTTTATGACAAGTCAACTTGGCCAGCCAGCCATCCGGCGGCAAGCAGCCAGTTATCCGGCAACAACGTAAGGGCCAAGCGAAACGAACTCAATCGTGCCGATGGCGAGCAATAATAATAATAAGAGCAACAATAATAACATGGCCGATTGCACCAGCACCCTCCTCGGATCCCCCTCCGTTTTGCCCCGTCACGTATATGTGCAGTCCGCACTCGGAGCCATATGATTTATTGGCATGCAACACGGCGTCCTCGCCCGGAAATGTGTGTGCAGTCAGCCATTTTGATGCGAGGAAGGCGTGGCGGGGGCGGAAGAGCCGCTTTATTACGGCTGTTGCCGCCGGGTAAGCTGAGATATCACTCAGCTCGCCTTTTGCACACGACTGTCAACGAATTTGCATCTGCATCCATCTGAAAAGCCAGAGAGGGAGGCGGTTCTCGGAAATTAAATGAAGATAAAGACTCTACAAAGGAATGTGGCACCAAAGAATTTTTAATAATATTTTTGACAACAAAACTTTTTAATTGCCATTTCGTCCACAAAGTTGAGAGCGTTACAATTTTAAAATAATAAAATCTATAAACTTTGGATACAACAACTATAGTTATTTATTATGTATACAACTGCCTGAAAGTACATATGTTAAACAGAATTCAGATTTTAAATTTTTATATAAACTATAATACATAATAATTATCGATACCGATTATTCAATCATTTTTTTAATTTTTGTTTCCAGCAATTACCAATGAAACGGACTCAGCTCTGATTTGCTTAAACTTTCGTTGTCAGCAGCAATTAAAACAACACCGCCTACGTCACGTTTTCCCAACTCCTGTGCACTAAAAAATTCATTGAAATCCCTGGAGTTCTCCACAGCGGGAAACAAAAACAGGAAAGCGTAAAACAAAAACAGTTTGAAGCCAGGACTGGTCGGCAGACCGCAAATGGATTTTTTTTACAAGCCCAGCACCGGGATTGGACTGCGAATCGGCCCGAAAAGCGCCACCAAAACTCTGGCAAGTCAGTCAGTTTCAGAACTATTTCAGGTCCGTGTCCCCGTCCTTATCCGTATGCGCCTACGTGTCCCGACTCAAATTCGCTCCCATTCGTTCATTGTTGGCATGCCGAAATTTTAATAGCACACCAAATAAATAAACACAGCCTCACACTGCCAGTGGAAATTGTTGCAACTGCAAAGGCAGAAAGGAAACACAAACTAAATGCAGTCATGTGCTTCCGGTAATGAAAACTTTGGAACTTTTCTCTCTGTTTTTGTTAGGCCAGCCCAAGGGTAACAAAGGAGTCACACTGTACAAAGCATCGAAGGAGTTGTATCCTTTTAAAATATTAAATAGGGGATGAACAATTAATAAGATATTATTACATTACATTCCTTTTTCTTTGCCTCTGTATACAAGAGCTTCTTAAGCATAAATACGATCCTAAGAGTCTATAGCGTAGATGATATAGCGAGACTTAATACCGTAAAATTGAGCTTCGAAGATGATAAAGTTATATCATTATCTCTTACAAGAAAATGGTCCAAACAAAATCATTTGTATGAAATCAATTCTAATTTGATCTTCTGTCATTTAATTGGTATATATTTTATGGTAAATATATTACACTTATTGCTTTACCAACTTGAATAAACGATTACCCACAAAATATACTCATTAGGAAACCCAGATGATTGGTCTGAGAAAACTATAAAAAGGCTAGCAAAGTTCGTCTGTGTTTCCTTGATTGTACTTTGCTTAAGTAAATAGGAAAAAATTCTTTTAAACGTGAAATGGCAAGCATTCAGCTAATAAACCTTTCAGTGAGCTTAGCTACACTTTTTCTACGCCATGTTATGACTCTGCCAACGGTCAGAATTACAATTACAATGAACCAAGGGTTACGCTGAGGAAACAGTGGGGTTGCGGAGGAGGGGACATGCATTCCGGATGAGTTCTGTATGGGAGTTTGGCAAAAAAAAGAAAAGAAAAATCTTATTCGTGTGCGGAGGACAATGCGCTTATTGAAATATTTATAGGAAAGAGTAAACGTGCCGAGGTCTTTGAAATGATTTGATTCTCAGGGAAATTAATGTGCAGTGAATGAAAATGTAACAATGGCTGAAACAGAAAATAAACCAAGTAAAGGCAAGTAAATGTAAGTAAAATTCTGCTAAGCAGATGATTAGTAATTTCATTCCAAACCAACCCTGATTAGCAGTTTTTTATAACAAAAATCTTCAGATTGAGTTGACTGCTTAACTTAACCTCCAAGTAAACCGCTGTGATTCAAGGAGCAGAGCTAGGCTATCCCAAGCTTAAATATTTAATTTACTTTGCCAAAGAACTTGGTCACATCTCATCCGGAGACTTCATTTGACATAAGAATCATTCATGTAAGTAAATAATTTGCCACTTTTATGTTCATTACTCGAGAAACATTTTAGGAAAACGAAAAAATCACAGAGACCCTCGAGCTGGCAAAAATGGAAACCAATTTATTCTGCGGAACTAAATTGAAATAATTTTGGCAGCTGAAATATGTACGAAAATATTTTAATACCACAGACACACACACAGAGTCCTTGCAATAGAGCTGGGAATCCCATACTTGCCTGCGAATAAAAACAAGTTGGTAAGTGTGCAGATATCCCTGCTCCTGCTCCTGCTCCTGCTCCCAACCATCTGCAATGCTTCTGGCAAATGTGTTGGCCGTCCTTTCTGCCTCGTCCTGCGTGCCTTGGCTGGCATTGGGCCAAGGCTTGGTCATTTCTTCTTCCTTTTTATTGCATTGCCCAAAAAAGAAAATGCAGCTAAAGCGTCGGGAAGGCAAACAAACAAGCGCCAGACAAGGAGTACATATTAAATTTGTCATTTTAGCGCAAGGACCGACTTTTTATCTGCGAAGTCAAAGTTCCTCCGCCGCTCGGCATTGTTGTTGTAGGATAAATTTAAAACCACATCTCGGCTGGAAAATCAATTTGAATTGCTTTTAGTAAGTAAAAGAAAGCATTTAAGAAAAGCAGAGGAAACTTGAATCGTTTCACTTCTTACATGGAATGAGAATTTGTGGCTCTTCTGTCATTCAAAATGATTATAATAGTCGGCAATTACCAGCTATAAAGCTTAATAAGTATTTAAGTTATTTAAGCTTAAGATATAATATGTGGTTTGTAATAATTTTGTGTGTGCTTAGATACTTCGACTTGAAATAGGTAATTTTGTACTCAGCTTGAAGAGTACCTAAGTTAGACAAAACTTCATAGTATTTTCCTGATTGTGTTATTGTATTCATTACCTTGCAATTCATTTTAAGTTCAATCTTCCCAATTACGCCATTACCACTTCATTTAAGCCGAATCGATTTACTCGCTAGCCCGTTCGACCAGGTCAGCCACAACCCAAATATGTGATGGCATTGTTGCGGAAGTGCACTCTCGCACAGGTGTTAAGCTCTTACATCCGCCGGCCTGGGCCCTTAAACATATCAAAATCAATTTGCCATCCAACTAAGAGTACAGCAACAACCTCCGAATAAGTAAAAGCGGCAACAATTGCGGAAGGGAGCAAACTGCATGGTCATAATGGTGTTACCTGGTTTCATCGTGTATTTGCCATGTCCACTGCATTGCTTTTTGCGGCTATTGTGT
This sequence comes from Drosophila lini, assembly GCA_018905715.1. Lineage (NCBI taxonomy): Eukaryota > Metazoa > Arthropoda > Insecta > Diptera > Drosophilidae > Drosophila > Drosophila lini. Next base: position 670 of record JAEIIL010001896.1, on the reverse strand, counting down.
TCTGGTTATCTCTTTATTTGAAACTCCTTCCCCATACCGGAGGAGGGAGCACTCTCTCGACATGTTGGTTATGCCGTCGAGTCCTGCAAACAGGATAATGTAAAGGTTAAAATGCAGGCGAAAACCAAATACATAAATAAAGCAAACTGGGCGTTGCCCAAGCAAAGATATTTCAATTGTGTGAATTGCACATTTCAATTAAAATATTCATAGCTGCAGCCAACCGAAATAATATCAATATAAAATGCAAATACACAACAAGAACTTTAAAGTTACATTTTAGGAACACTTTTTTGTTATTACATTTAATAATTTTATTAAGTATTTTATATTAGATGTTCAAATATACCAATTCGTTCACATAAAATCCACTTAAGCAGTTCAGAACCAAATTGTTTTCAATTAAATTTAAAATATTCTTATCCGTGTGCTTTTGGTTGAACAGGATTTTGCGCCATTTCCATTCCAGTTGTGCTTGCATTCATTAGTAATATTTACATTTCTCTTATAGATTTAGCATATAATGTGTTGCTATGAATTCATAAGCAAGGGTGTCACTGCAGTAAAATCTGACATCCGACAAGTGCAGTTGGGTTGTGTATAAAACTAAATTAAGTAAAAACAAGAAAGGAAGCTAACTTCGGCACGCCGAAGTTTGTATACCCTTGCA